>NHYE01005541.1:0-43436 GCA_002938385.1 Gymnopilus dilepis | reverse complement strand
GGGGGTACGGGCTCAGAGGAAGATGGTGCAAATGGGCTTAACGAACTGATAGGCAACTTCTTGGGCTTTATCCCGGGAGGAGGAGGGGGAGGAGATTTGGCCTTGAACTCTTGCTCTGTCTTGGGCCTAGCGGCAAGGAGTGCCTTCAAGTCATTAACCTCTTTGTTCAGGGAAGCGATTTGTTCATCCTTTTCTGTCAATCTTTCTATCGTGCGATTGGCGATGAGTTGGGCGTCGACTTCCGCCGCTTTGACGCCATCTCTGCTTTCCTCTCTTGAGATGAAACGAGTGTAAACAGATTCAAGGGCGCGCTTGAGATAGACTATTTCCTTGTCTTTGATGATAGCCAAATTCTCAAGCTCAGCGACCTAGAAAACATATGAGACAAAATAGGCATCACCATCTACGGGAGCTACCTTGGCTTTCTGCTTGGTAATTTCCTCCATCAGCGTGTTCCACTTAATTCTATCTCGCTCCCTTCTAGCACGCTCGTCCTACGTGATGTCAATGTTGCGGAAGAAAATGAGTCTTAAGTACAAAACATACGGCTTCGCGTACTTCGCCCGGATTTTGGGCTTTATATTGATCAAGCTCGGTTTGAAGCTGGAGAACCTGCTTTTCTTTCTGAACCAAACGCTGAACGAGGCCATGGAAATTTTGCTAGAGGAAGGGTACTATTTAATTTCTTGAGCGAGGGACTGAAGGAAGCAATACCTCGGCACCAGGTTTCCTCGGATGGTTAGAAAGAGGAGCTGGCATTCCAAGTGGAAGAGACTTCAGCGTATTCATTTCAGCAAGTTGTTGATTCAATTCTTTTCGAAGTTCTGTCCGCTTTCGAAACAGAATAAGTCAGACATTTTTATGAAAGACGGAAAACGAGTGCACCTCATCGCTAAGCTCATCCACTCTAAGCCGCAGTGCTTCTAACTCTTGCTCGATAATATCCCTGGAGTCACTCTCCCCTGGAGATTTGACTTCAATTTCTTGTCCGGTGATATGTTGCACTGACGTTGCAAATCTTTTGAGAAAAACCCGCCAACTTTCGTCCCTGGAACAGAGAGAACATAAGGCGGGAAAGTGAATTGAAAGATGTAGATTAACGCACAACGATTCCAACATCGCTGCCTGCTCAACAAACCGGTCAAGTATGGTGAAGAGATCCGCCTTCAGCTGCCTGAAGAGGAAGGGTTGTGAAGATACAGATGGTTGTTGTTGGAAATCAGCAACCACTTACAAACCAACATCGCGTTGTAAGATCAGTGCATAGTGCTTGAGAATATCAAGCATGGTAGGATAAAGCTCTCCATGTTGCTTGGCTAACTGGATGAGGTCTTGTAACGCGACTTCGGAATCGGACAATGATCGTTGGTGACCATTCTTTTTCAACTCCCCCATGATATCTCGAGCTCTTTCCCGCATGTCTTCTTCGTCCTCGAATTTCTCTTCAGTGTAGACATTTAATTGAGTGAGCAGTGAATCAGGAGGTTTTATATATCGCAAGGCCTGATCCGCGAACCTCTCAGATTGGTCAAATCTTCACTGGTGAAACGACTTACCACAATTAGTTCGTTGAGTCCTCTCCGACTGAACTCTTCCCTAAGCAATATTCGATCTTCCAAATTCTCCGGGCAATTGGTAATTGCGTTGACAAGAGTCATGGTGGCAATTCTGGCTTCCCAGACACCCTCCTCTTCATTTCCAAATCCTGCGCTGCTGTCAGCGTCGCTATCTAAGTCGACCTCCGGAAGTCGCAATGAAGCCAGTAAGGTTTCGAACCGAAAGACTTCTTCATAGACGACTCGAAAATCCGATAAAGCTGCAAGAACTGCTTTATGTCCTTCGGTCACGGACAACATGCATATGGCGGCCAGAAGCTCCGAAGCTAGACTATGGACCTTCAAAGAAGATGCATGAAGTGCATATGATATGTGTGTGATAACATTCGGAGTTTGCAATAGTTCGTTGAAGCCATACTGTTTGCGGGTGATGGTCAGCCCAGCAATCCTCAGTCTCAATTCACTAACTTGCCTCAGTATTCAGTAGAACTCTTAAACACTTCAGGACTTCCAAAAGGACCGTGGTTTCAAGTTCGCTTAACGTCTTCCTCTTCCCAGCTTTGCCCACCAGGCCTGCCAATACTTTGCCCAAGGCGACTAATCCTTTCTCCTCGCCAACAAAGTCTTGGATGAAGCCGAGTTTTGCAGTGGAAAGGTGGACTCGTAGAGTGATGAGATGCTTGACCTGCTTGATATCAGGTGCTTTGCCTATGCGGAGGCCTTCGATGTACCATTTAGCCGTTTTCTCTGCGGACTTGTCTCCTCCTGAAGATGCCCACCAACTGCTCCAAAGACCGCCGGTTGTCTGTGCTTGCAGAGGTTGCATTTCCTCCGACACCTTGGTGATCTGATCCTGCGAGCCGGCAGTCCGACTGAATTCCCCAGAATTGCGCGACTCAGAGGAAACGACTGTTGGTGCGGCTGTGGCTGTTGATCCCCAGCTGACGATCGAAAAGCGGCGCATTAGTCCAGAGTCTCCCGTCAGCTGGGGAACAAGCTTTGGTAGGAGCGCAGCGGCGCTCGCAGGACCGTACGAGGCTGAATAAGCGGGATGAGAGGTTACTTGAGTAGTACTTGACTTGAATTGCTGGTTTTGTCGAAGTAGGGTTTTCTTGCGATCATGAGGAAGCGCACGCATCTCGACCTTCTTCTCTTCTTTAAGACCGATGTCGCTCTGAACAAAATATCAGTACATGCGAAAGCAGGCCAAATTGTATCTGACTCACAAGCATGTCCTCAAAAGCCTTGTTAAAGCTTTCCTCGTCTTCATCTTCGCTGGTATCAGATGACCCGGTAGAAGGTAGCTTCGTTGATTCTTTCTTTTCAACCAGCATAGGTTCACTAACGGTCTTCCTGTTCTCAGAAGGAGATATCGTGCTATTGCGAGTAGGTGTTGTGGGCGGACTTGCATGTAACCATCCTTCGAAAAGGCTGGATAGCCTCCCTTGCGTCACGAGTCCACGGTGCTCGACAGTTTTCGCCGAGTCCTGACGAGTAGGAGAGACATTACGCTCAGCAATTTTTGCCGTTCCCTCTTCCTCCTCTTCCTCCTCTTCTTCGTCGGATTCCTGCAATGCGGCTAGACGCCTAATCGTTGACTCGGAAGGGCCCACTGCATGGGATATATTACGAGATTTGGTCCTTCGGAACCATTCCTCTGGTATGCAAAAACGAAACTGACGTCTTGCTTTGGCACTGAAAGGGTTCGCAGAGAACGGGAAACTGAGGACGTCAAAAACTTTAGTATTGCCCGGAAGTCTTGACGTCCCTTAGAAAGTCGGTAGGTCAGTTACAAGAAGCCCGCAAACCCCTGTGTACGCACTCTCATTGGACTCGTCAATCCAGACCTCTTCCACTACATACTCAACATTGCCTGCACCGGGTATAGGCAGGGACTTGGTGAGCCCAAGTTCCTCCATGACGAGATTGATCACTTCTGTGATTTCCGTGGTCCGGGAAATATAGACTCGGTACTCAAACCCATCAGGGATCTCCGGTACTCGCTGAAAGGAGGTAGTAACAGAAAGAGAAGGGTTGAGCGAAACTAGTCGTAGCGCAGGATTGTGTAGATGACCAGTCATTGGGAACGAAGAGAAGTGACGCTGGCTGTGATCTGAATTACGATTATGGTTGCTTATTATTGGTGCGACAGGCATCGTTGCTGGTATTGTACCTAAAGGGAAGAAAAAATTCTCAAATTTATTCAAAGGTTGTTAAACCTAGACACGCACCGTCTCCCAATCCCGTTAATTCTTCTTCTTCCCAAGCCCTGCCATTCTGCTCCATTCTGATCTTCTGCAGAGCCCATCCATTATCTTCTAAGTCGCCCAAGAGTTCCTCCTTCAGACCATCGATTCCGAGGAGTACATCAATAACGTCTTGCGCCTGAGCATCTTCCCTAACTTCAGCGAAATGCAAAGAACCAGAGGGGGTGATGGTCGGGACAATTAAAGCATTGAGTCCGTTGGACATCTTGGAGAAGGTGACCAGTCCAGTCAGGCAGATATAATGGACGCGTCGATTCGCGCTCTATAGTTTGTTTGGCGAACCAGGCTCGCAGTGCAAGCAAGAGGAGCCGATGATATGATTGAAAGGTAAGATATGTCTCCAAGGTTGCCTAGATGATGAATAGATATACTCTCAGAGTCCTGTCTGGAGCTGATGGTGAGATAGGTGATATCCACGTTTAAGTGCTAGAGAGTTGTCGAGGAAACCTTCATAGATAAATCCAAGTATTCATGCTCTTGTTAACATGGCATGCGACTTGCAGTCTCCAAGCGAGCTGGAGGAAGAGTCATTTGCACGTGCTTCTCGACGCGAGCCTGGCCCAATTCAGGTATTGCTAAATTTAGACTGCCGCCCTTTGACTTCGTTACCACGATGTTTTCCAGCCAAAATCCCTTGCGCCAGTCTGGATGTACAATCTATAGAATACATAACGCGAAAGCATCGAGTGGTATTACAGCAACTATGAAAGCGATAATAAAATCTTGGTATATCAACACACAAATTCCCGATCAAGGTCTCTCTTAATATCCCGACCCGATTGACGATTCGATATCCACTCCGGGGTGGACCATGTAGTAAACCCGAACATTTTCGCCGTCGCCAACAGCAGACGATTCTTGACTTTGACTATCTGCGGACAGGAGGGAGTCCTGAACGTCCCCTCTGACTTCGATCAGGTAATTTTCCTGTAAATAGCGAATTGAAGTCAGTCATCATCCATTCAGTCATGACAGAAAACTAGCTCTCTTACCTTGACCAATTTTCGCAGGAGCTTGGTGATGAGTTCCTTCTCGTAATCCAGTTGATCGATGTCCTGCATTTCGTCTTCTTTCTGCTCCAGGTACCAGTCGATAAGCTCCTCACGATCCAACCCCCTTCCTGTCTTTGTCTCATGCTCATTCAGGTGCAACATGACCATACTCTGCAACTCTACATATTTGTCATGCGAGATGACCATACGCCTCTTGGGAGCTTGAGCTGGAGGAGCCTGAGGCACAGGTGTCCCAGCTGCAACAGAATCTGCTCGTGACGACTCGGCAGCTTGAGGGGGTTGTCTTCGTCCGTTGTTCACACGTACTGGGACAGTGCTCTCGTCCGCTGGGTCTGTCGACATATCCGCAGCTGACATTTGCACATCCCCACTTTCGTCAACAGGGGCCGGTTGCTGATTTGCCTGTTCTGCCTGCCCTTCCTCTTCATCAAAGTCCACGGCGTCATGCTCGACATGGATAATAGACTGTCGAAGCAGCGAGTAGGCTTCCCTGACGAAGTCAGGAGTAATCTGCGGAGTCGATCAGCAAAGGGATTTCTACTGGCAGATGAGTTGCATACCTCTGAAGTACAGTTGGCTCTGGCAATGGCCTCGCTCAATCGAATCATACTCTCAAGCTGCCGAACTGTGATACGATAAGAATTTTTGCCGGCTCCCGTGGCATCATCCTGTCTCAGTATCCTGTATTTCTCGACTAAGACGTCAGCAGCTTCCGGAGTCATCTGTAAAGAAAGGTTGAATTCTATGAAGTCTGCGAGCAGAAGATAATTGACCTTCGGATTGAATGTCCTGGCATATCGAATATACCTCTGCAGTGTCTCAGTGCTGAATTCTGGGTTGATAGCCTCGTCTTGGAAACGGTGAACATTCACGATATGCTTTGCGATGTTCAAATCCGTTTGTGGGTCGCACTCGTCCAGAACGACGAAGAACAGATCGAAACGACTCATGATGGGTGCGCTCATCTGCAGATTGGCGCGAAGGGTCTTTTTGCGGTCGTATCTCCCTCCTATTGGATTGGCAGCCGCCAATATCGATGTCCGGGCATTTAACGTTGCATGGATACCAGCTTTGGCGATTGAAATTGTTTGCTGTTCCATGGCTTCGTGAATGGCGACTTGATCTGCGATGTCCATCTTGTCGAATTCATCAATAGCACAGATACCATTGTCCGCGAGCATCAGGGCTCCGGCCTCAATGGTGAAATCTCCAGTCTCCTCATCCTTAACTACAGCAGCAGTCAGACCGGCAGCCGACGACGCCTTTCCGGATGTATAAACTGCTCGAGGCAAGAAAGAGCAAATATACCTGCTCTTTCGTCAGGCAATGTATAGTGAGAGCTGTCAGATGACTTACTTGAGAAATTGGGATTTCGACGTCGAAGGGTCTCCGACAATACAAATATTGATATCACCACGCAAGTGCATACCTTCCGGTGTTTGTTTATGAACGCCACCCATAAGCTGTAGTAAGAGCCCTTTCTTCACGATTTCATGACCGTAGACAGTCGGGGCAATGCTTTCAACGAGACGCGAATAAATGTGTTCGGAGTCGATCATGGCTTTCAGCTCTTCAAATTCAGGCTCGGTGAGGGACTGAATGAAAGCATGTCCACTTTCTTCTCCGGTCTCTTCTTCGCCACGGATATTCGTACCAGCCTGCAGAAGCGTCAGACAGTACACGATCGTAAAATAGAACTTGATCTTACTCGTCCATCGGCATCATGCACCATACATGCCAGGAAGGCCGTCTTATATTGCAAATCACGCACACCAAGGGCTTTAAGGCCAGTCACGCCATTGCCGCCGACACCACCCGTTCCAGGAATGCCTTTGCTTGCTTCGCGCTGCAGTTGTGCGGCATTGCCTCCTGGAAGACCAAGTTGGCTGACGTCCGGGACAACGATGAATGTCCCAGTAAATACACATTTGTCACCGGCCTTGGCGCGTTCAACCATCTCTGATCGCAGAATGACATCCAGAGAACGGGGCATCGAGCCGGTGGGTATTTCTGACGGATTTTCTTGGATGCGCACTTTCTGCCAGTCCGTGAATTTAGAGGTATCGATTTGTAGCTGCCACGCTATCCGATTGCCACAAGTTGGATTTGGGCATAGAGCTGGCTGCAAAAAGATTGAGCAACTAGTAAGCATATACACTCGACATCAGACATACCTCTGTGTACTTGAACTGTTGTTCGATGTCGTTCACTAAACCATTGCAGACTTCGCATATGAAGCTTCCGTATAGCAGTTCTGGTCTGACCTCGCTGGTACGCGTCACAGTCCCGCTGATGCTCATCAATGTACCAATCTTGTCCGTCCTCAGTTCCCGGATACCAGACACTAGTGGCAGGTGGTAAAACGCGACGTTAAATTCTCTTGATTGCAAATTGGCAGAGTCCGTCGAGGCTGCAGTGGGGTTGATCTTCAAGTACTCTGGCTCGTATTCAGCCACTAGGTTCAGCACTGCACGACGAATATATGGAAGGAAGCGATAGTATTGTTTTTGGATTGCATCTGCCAAGACGTCGTCGCGTTGTAATAGATGCCCGAAGTCGACGTAGAGCGTTGTGAGTTCGTATTCGCGCATGGTATGGATTTGTTCGATGTAGATGAGTTCACCGTCCTGGACATCGGGCCCCATTCCATCTGATCCAGGTGTCGCTGCCAAAGCGATGTCCTCCGTGAAACTGGGAGAACATTGAGGACAGAAGATGTAGAACGCGTATCGTCACCCACGTTTTTAGGAAAGTCTCGAAGCTCTCCGCAACACTCTCTCCAACAGCATCTTTAACTATGGGGATGTTCTCATTCGTTTGTCGCGGCCGTCTCCGTCTCCTGCTCTCTGTGCTCTCTTGATTGTCTTCTTCTGCTTCATCACCTCCCATCGCCAGCGCATCGGTGACAGGGCGTCGGGGAGTTCCGCCATTGATAGACGTCGGCTGTGGCGCGCTGCTAGGAGGCAAAGAGGAAGGGAGAGCAATCGGAGAAGACGGCGCGTCCGAGTCCATTCTGGCAGCAACAGTGAAGTGATGATGCGACGCGACGAGTCCTGAAAATTGGATGCACGAGGACGGGGTTAGGGCAGGCTCTTTCGTGTGTACGTGACGCAATTTCGTGACTGAGTGATCGAATTCAATTGTCGATCGCAAGGAGGCATTTGCAGCATTATCCGTACCATGCACGACCTCGACCCTCTCGACCCTGCCTACGTGCAAGAAGTCCTTTCCAAGCCGCCTTTCGTATCAATATCTGGCGTGATTAACGTTAGAGATCTCGGAAATTACCCATCAACTACCGAGAAACACCACATCACAAAGCCTTCGTACATCTTTCGCTCAGCAGAATTATCTGGCATCACAGATGAAGGCAAGCAATTCAAGAAATAGAAGCATTTCCATGTCTCATCTGTTTGTAGGTAAACTTAGACTCCAGCGGCTCGGTGTCACCAAAGTGTTTGATCTACGATCGGACACCGAAATACGAAAGTACAATACTCCTCTTCCTCAAATCGATGGCGTCGAGATCATCCATATACCAGTATTTCAGACTGCAGACTATAGCCCTGAGATGATGGCCAAGTACGTACGTGTAGATGGAATTCCTTTATCTTGCTTGCTGGCTCAAATTCGACCGTCTCTACAGGCGATACCAGCTCTACGCTAGTGGAAAGACAGAAGTGGGTCAAGTCATTGAGGTACTCTGCTTCAGCTGACTCAGAGATCTTAGGCCTTTATGGAATTGTACTCGCAAATTCTTGATCATGGAGGACATGCGTTCGGGACTGTCCTCCGCCATATAAGAGACAAGCCCACTGAAGGTTGCCTCTTCCATTGTACCGCTGGGAAAGATAGGACAGGCATATTGGCTGCCATCATTCTTAAAGTGAGTACTCGTGACAAGCAATGCCCACATTTACTCATGCCCAGGATCTCATAGCTCGCTGGAGTCTCCGATGATGATATAGCACATGATTATGCCCTTACCCGAGTTGGCAGGGAACCAGCACGAGAAATGATCATGGCCAGGCTATCTAAAGAGCCACTTTTTGCATCCAACAATGAAGCTGCTCTGAATATGTTCACTTGCAGGTGAGGCTGTTCTCATGTTGAAAGTCTAGCTTTGTATGAACTCTTCATCTTCAGGCATGAAACTATGATGGCCTTCCTCAACCATCTCGAAGAGAAGTATGGCGGTGCAGTGGAGTATCTCAAACACTATGTAGGCTTTTCAGAGGAAGAGATATCCAGAATCAAGAACAATTTACTAGTCCCCGTCTCATCTCACCTATAGTAGGGCTGCAGGATGATACCACAGCACGAGATGTATTATAGTAACTTCCAGGACAGTCCTTTCGGCGGTCCGTGTATTAATCTCGACATGGCTTAATCAGAACATCATGCATTGGTCGTCATAGTCATGAAATAGAAAAACAGAAAATACGTGCAGTATGAAATGATTGCTAATGGCCGTCCGAGAAGTCCTATAGTACAGAGCCTGATATGTACGGAAATGTCATTATTTCCTGTTTAGTTCGGGAGGACGTCTCTGCTTCTGAACATGCGCCAGCGCCGGGTTGGTGGGAGTGCTGCTCGAGCCCATGAGGTTGGTCAAACCGCTTGGTACTCTGGCCTTAGGATTTAGGGGTGAAAGAGCTCCAGCTCTAGAAGGTATAGGACCAATATTGGGTGGACCAACTTCGCCCGTTACTCGTCGTCGCATAGGCGGTCGTGCGGGTGTTGCTGCTCTTCCAGCCCTCTCAGGAGGTTCCACGAGTTTGTCTTCGGCAAGGAAGCCAATAATTGGCGAGGTGTCGTTGCCTAGAGCCTGTCGTCGTGCTTTCTCGTGCCTTGCTTGCACACTGCGGAAGTGGTTTAATAATTCTTGCCATTTGATTTCATCTCGACCCAGCTTTGACCGACTCGAAAGAGTTCCGACCGAACTTGTACTAGGGAAGATTTATTAGACTACTCGGCACGAGTAACACAGATATAGACCCACGTTTTCGGTGCTATTTGTAAGAAACCTCCAGAATTGACTGCATTCAATCTGTTGCGTAGCGAAACGAAAGCTGAGCTTTGAGGGAGGAGCATCAAAATTCCATATAGGCATTTGAAAAGGTAAGGATATTTGTCTGGCTCCAGTAGCTGCAAACGGATGTCTACAGGAGCTGCTTAGTTGGACTGAAGGAAATGCTACGTGCCAGGATGCTTACATGTGAAGACAGGTGATTCTATCAGCTGAACAAGTTTGTCGATCTGAACCAGCATGGGAACAGTGATCTCTAATTCAGCACTAAAACGGGTCAGATACGATCAACGCAAGGAACGAGTCGCCTACAAGATGTGCAAGAGATTGGAAGCATGTTCATATGCCTGGGCCAGAAGACAGAGCGAGAACACTGAAACAGCATTATGACACCATGACCGATACAAAGTGGTGAACAAGGCTTGACCCTCCTGCTGCAAACGTTTTCATTAGCAAAGGGCGACCGGTATTCCTTTTTCGACGAACCTTCGTTTCAAGGCCCTTTAACCGCTTTCTGAAGTCCGCAAGTTCAGGTGACGTAATCAGGATGAGGTTTAGCTTCTGGACAATGACACTAGCAAATTCAAGATCCTGCGGACGGAATTATTTAACGGACAACAAGTCGTAAGGAAAACGCACCTCTTCCTTTTCAATAATTTCAGCAAACGTCCGATAAATCTTCTCGGTATTTAGATTCAGACATAATTGGCGTATTATCAGACTTCCTCGGGTTTCGAGCAGGCGTCTATCGGTGCTGAACAATTCGAGCAGGTTGTTCATGAAGGCTTTAAAATATGTCTCTTCCGAGCTGGAGGATATCTGCGCCAAGAGCTGCAAATCGTGTTTGATGACCTGGAAAACCATGTTAAGGTGAGCCCGGTAACATAAGAACAAATGTCATACCTCCTCTGAGCTATCTGACAGAGTTTTCAGCAGAGCAGGGAAGGTCCCGTCGTCCATGGCCAGGATCTATTCCCATATCACTCGGGGGTTCGGAACGAGAAAAGAATGGAACTCTACCTTCTTAGGTGCCTTTTGATGTAACATTATCAACCACTTCAAAGCAGCGACTCTGGTCTCTTCAAATTCACTCAAAAACTGGATCGTGAGCTCATTCACAGTGGCCTGATAATCGAAGGGATCCCTCTCTTCAGAAGTCACAGAATTTGACAGATTGCCATTCGCGCCTGGCTGACTACTGAATGAGGCAGGCGAATTTGGTCTGCTCGAGTTGGAGGCCGGAGGAAGCATATCGGTAGGCGGTGCTGGTCGAGGAGTCAGGGAAAGATCAGCATTGCTCGTCCGTGTCCGTGGGCCCGTCGGAGTTGAGTTAACCTGGCTAGAATCTGTGGAAGGATCGGGTGAGGAAACATCCCTCGATGCTTGTGTGCTTATTGTAGATTGCCTAGAATTCGTCGTCGATGTCGCCGTAGACGTCGTAGGTGTAGGAGATTGAGGCAACCTGCCCTGCGGAGCTGTCCTGTCATTAGATGGCTTTGGGGGAGGATCCTGGGGAGACGGAAGCTTTTGGATGACATTGAGCAGGAGCTTATTGGTGCGGATGGCGGCGGATTGTATCATCGAAACATGGTGGGCAAGGTTTGGAAGAATAGCAGGAATCAAGCGCGGAGTGAAAGGGATCATAACTTCTGGCGCAAAATTCAGGAACTCTGCTAACCACCTTAGGGCAGTTGATTGCTGGATCTCGTCGTCTGGAAGAAGGGAGACTTGAGTGTTGAGGCAAGGCAATAAGATGGTTACTGACGTTCTCCGTCTAGTTGCTGAATCAAGATCTCTATGATTGCGGCATAATCGACCTTGACACCTTGTCCGGGCATCCAGACTGTGAAGGAAATGATTAGTAAATGATAAGTCTCAAGAGAAGATACGTGCCCCCAGCATCCCCATCATCAGCGTCGGACCCCTCATCTTTGTCTACTTGGCTGCTATGGACGGAATGATCCTGCTCGTCATCTTCCAACATGTATAATGCGCGCTCCGCATTTTCCATAGTCAGGTCAGGTAGTTTTTCTCCCTCTAAATCTCCTCGGCGCAGGGGCTCCGCAGGCAGTTTCGCCTTCGAACGGTGCTCTAGTTGTCTGGAAACGTAGGTGACATCCCGGAGTTCTCGGAGAAAATCCGCAAGGAGATTCTCGGTAGCAACCCGTACATCTTCTGTCGGGTCAGAGAGATATTTCCTACGAGTGATGTGAGGCTGAGGTCAATTGATGGAATTTTCTACTTACAATAGACCATCCAGAAATTCGGGAAGGTAAGTGATCAGTTCCAATTCCGGGACGGAGTCTAGAACAGTGATCCAGGACACCAGGTAGCTTCTAGTGAAGGGACTGACAACGTATATTCGTTCGCGAAGAAGGGGAATGAAGTGAGCAAGAGAGAATGCCTTCTTTGGACCCTCACCCGCACTATTATCAGGCAAGGCAACCAAAACTCCTTGGGATTCTTCGCGTTCGTTGCGGACCTTCTCTGTTTCTGGATATAGAGGGATGTAAACCGAAGCAGACTCTGCGACTATGTCTTTGAGGAGACGGTCCAGCAGCTCCGCGCCATTCTTGACGGATAGCTCGGAATCGGCTGCGAGCTGTCGACTTGTTAGAACAATATGATATGTAGAAAAATGACACAACACACCTTGCTCAGGGCATCGAAAATGTCATTAAAATACACCAATACTTCACCCTTTGAGACCTTGGCAATGTTGTACAAACATTCCGCGGAGAAATATCTTATTCTGTTCTCAGGGTCGACAAAGCAGTCCAGTAGAGGCCCGACGAATTTCTCCATGTACGGGGCGACATCAACACCCAAGGCTATCGCAGTGCCGGCCAGACCAATAAGCCCTCCATTCCGTATGTGAAGGGGATTGGATGTGTTGCTGAACATATCCACCAACTGGTCAATGATCTGGCTTATGCGTTTGTGTTCTCCTTGCTGGTGACATTCTCGTATCTGTCTGCATTATTCACGTTAAGGAAGCTGCAATTCGCCACCAATAAACATGCGTACTTCTCGAGCTCAAGCGCAGCCGCTTTCCGCTTCTCGTAGATCTTGTCAATCAATTGTCTTGAAATTGCAGTATCTAAGAAGGATTAGAGCACGGACAAAAACATTCTTGTATATGCGTACCCATGTCCTACGCGTCAGATGGTCAAAAGGAGTGTGGATAGCATGAGTGGTCGTTTAGAGCAAGTTTGGACGGCGTGCATTCGTTTGGTCAGTTGACGTATTTAGACGCGTCCCGTTTACATGTGGCTGTGCCTTCCCAGGGGCTTCAGCATCTCGCCGTTCCGCGTCGACTACACGCCTGCTGAACACTATGAGCACAAAGGCTGCCCTCTCACTTGGCCTTCTTCTCGTGGCTCCTTTCAATCTTGAGCTTCTCTCAGATCACTCTTGTCTCTCAAATAATTTCTTGGGAAACTACCGGGATGGAAGTCAGGTGTTCAGTGTCCTAACCGTGGAGGACACAACTTGTTTGGAATTTTGGAACTCGAACCTGGATGAAGCCCTCTACGGACCTGCTGTTTTGCCTGGGCGCCGTCTTGTGTGGCTCGAGAAGTCTACCATTGATGAGAATCTGCAACTTGATTCTCTGCCCGACGAATATATTCTGCACAACTTCTTACAATCGCTATACGGGCCGACGTACGACTCGGATAAGCAGCAGGCAATGACATCTGATTCCGCCCTTTCTTCTGTATACGATGTACACTATCGCTCTGCAACTGCAGCCTTGCTTTCTATCGACGCAAATAAAGTTATCACCATAGACTCGTCATTGCCACCCTTTTGGAAAGTGGCTTTACTACCTTCGAGCCCTGTCGACTTTGTACCAGTCCCATCCTACGCAGTCGAGCCAGTCAAGCGCCTTCTCAAGAAGTTGAAGTTTGATCCCGTCGTTGCTTCAGTGGTCAATAATATTTCTGTCCCGCAAATAAAGAACGATATTCGTTTCCTTACAGGCGAGGATGAGAAGTCGGGCATTATCTCCCGCCACTCCTTCTCGGAAGGTGCCTTGACCGCCGCTCACTGGCTGAAGGATCGCGTAGAAGAGACCGGGGCGACGTGCCGCCTAGCCCGTTTTCTACCTGGCTTTGCGCCAAATGTTATCTGGTTAGTGGTAATTATCTGTCTCATTGTTTTTTCGACTGAATGGTTTCTGCCAGCCGGTATACTGGTACTCAAGAGACTAACGCAACCGTCCTTATCAGTGGTCATTACGACAGCCGTGGATCCTTTGGCAGTGTCCGCGCTCCTGGCGCTGATGATGATGGTTCTGGAACCGTTGGGGTATTGTCGATTGCGCGCACAATCGGTCGCAAAGGGGTCAAGTTCCATAGCAATGTCGAACTTGCATTCTTTGCAGGCGAAGAGCAAGGCTTGCTCGGTTCAAGAGCATACGCACGTGAGTCTAAATCCCAGCTTCAACAGGAGTGGTCAATGTTCAGTTTATGTTACAGGGGAGTTGCGTGCCGCTGGCGCAAATATAACATTGATGGTTCAGGCAGATATGACTGCATATCGAGCTCCTGGTGAACCCCTCCAGATAGGATTCCCTGACCTGTGAGCTTCCCGGATTACGGATGCACTTCAAATTTACTCAGATCGCACTACTAGCATTGGCACCCCAGAAGTCACTCAATTTGTCGCTAATATTTCTGCTATCTATAGTCCCGAGCTCCAAATTGGTACCACCCCTGTCTGTTCCGTTTTCCACCTCCCCTGCCTGTGATCAATCTGACTGCCGTTGTCTAGGCCTGCTGCAGTGACCATCAGGTATTTCTTTCTCAGTGAGTTACTCCTGAAAGACTTCTGAGTTGCGTTCTTCTGCAGTCATTCCACGAACAAGGTTTTCCTGCCACACAGGTCTTTGAGCGAGCAGGGCCAAGTATGAACATCTTGACACTTTAGACTTTCTTTTATTGACTCTTCTCCCTTACAAGTTGCCGACCCGATGTATCACAACAGCGGTAAGTCTCAAGCAATTTGAGGAATATGCACATTCGAATCCTCTTCCAAAGGTGATCTGAGTGACAGGGAAGGCTACGACTTTGACCAACTATTCGCCATCGCCAAAGTCCAGGTTAGTGCTACCGTGGGTACAAAGTTCGATGGCTGGATGCTGACTATCTTGCAGTTTGGCACAATTCTTCATGCAGCTGGATTTGAGCTTTCCTAGAATCCTTGTCCCGTTCTCTGAGCATCTATGCAACATCTCTTATGAACAAGATCATAGACACTTTGTGCAAGGTTACTAATTGAATGGACTTGGAAGTGTCCCTGGAATTTGCAAAGGAGCTACCGCAAGGAATACACGGTCCGTTGAAATATTTATTATTGTGTATGCATCCCTTTTTGCTTGTATACATTGGTAGGAACTATTGCAGTGGACATTGGTAGTTCACTTAGTGCCCCTTTGCCGTTCCCGGTATTTCAAAGCGATGCTGCCTTTCGAATGGAATTTAAGAGGATGTCATTGAAATCACCTCCAGCCTCCCACATAGCAAATCCTCTGAGTCCCTTGTTGAGAATGAATTTGCCCTTGGCTGCGAAAGACTAGGCAACCAGCATTGTCAGCTCACGTCTTACTCTGCGATCAAAATGCTCACCTGAGCGTTGTCAAAGGATACCATGATTTGACTGGTGGAGTTGTAAACATATGGCTAGAGTTGTATGGTGTGAAATAATGCTTCGAGAAGATGCAACAAGTGACCTACCGTTTGACTGCAGGAGTCATACCTATAGGCAATGTTCTTCTTTGGTGCACCGTCGGTGTTCAGGTATCCAAGGTCAACTAAACCCCAGAAGTCGACGTCGCCGCCAGGTCCTTGAAGGTTACCACACTCATCGACCCCAGCGCCGTCGTCCCAAGAATCTCCCACAGGCGGGTTACTAGCGTCAAAGGTAGGATAAGCAGCGAGAGTATTTTTGGACCCAGACACGAAGGCATCTGACTTCGGGACTGTGAAAGAGTGCCCGTAGGCAGCAACGCCGAGGACGATCTGATGCAATGGTATGCCGGCCTGATTCCATGCCTGCACCGCGGAAATAGCAGAGCCATCCTGATTCTCTGGAGCTGCGCACGAGTCATCCAGAGGTGCATTGGGTCCCACCGAAGAACTCCATGGGCCCCACACGTCGTAATTCATAATTGCTATCCAATCCAACACGGCAGCAAACCCAGACACATCAGAGAGCGGGTCACCATCAGGACCTGCGAAAGGGGAGAGGGAAGTTGCAGCTGACAGGATCAGTTTCTTTCCCCTAGGATTCGCCCGAAGTTCTTGCAAGAAGGATAGGAAGTTTGCTGCATCTGCACCGCTGACGACGTTGCACCCTATACCCTGGCTGCCAGGGTATTCCCAGCTGAAATAGTATGATCTGTCAGTCCCCTTCATAATTTTACACTTCAGCCAGCACGTACTCGAAATCAAGGCCATCCAAATCGTATTTTTCAACGAAGTTGATGACTGTCTGCACAAATGCCGTTCGGTTCGCCGCCGATCCAACATCACTTGAGTAAAACCTGGAACCTGTCCAACCTCCGATGGAGACTAGAGCTTTAACGCCCTGTCCAGGGGTGAGTATGGCGTTCTTCACAGAAATATCAGGGGCACGGACATGTTTATGAGCCTCGGCCACAAATTGTGGCAGTAAGGTTGGATCTGAACCGCTTAAATCCAAAGAGCGAACACTCGAAGTCGTCTCACTGTCGGCTCATCTGTCAGCGGCTGTGATCCAAAGTATGGATTGATTTGAACTTACGCGAAGGAGTAGGTAAGATGTGTATACTTCGACCAGCTTACTTTCGACAGTGGGAAGCCTGCAGTAGCGTGCCACCCAGCGTACCAGGCCGCTGCGACAGAGGGCTTGCTGTGAATGGAGGCACTGATGCTGGCTCCGAGGCCGGAGGATACAAGACATGACAACGCGAGCAGGGAAAAGGCCGGCTGAAGATACATCGCGCTCAAGGCTGCGAATTGCAGATGGGTGGATGACGGAGCAAGGAAGAGTCGGGTCGAGTTGGTACCGTATTGTTATACACCCAGAAATTCGGCACAAGTACCTCGCAAGAAGACCCTGATGTTCTCCGAGAGATCCCACGTCCATTGCATTCGTATGATGCATGATCCTGCCTCGAAAACCCCGAAGGAAGAGGCATTCGTTGTAAAATTAGCCAGGTAGCTGAATGCATCATAGAGTAGGCACTCTGTTGCTGCAACAGTAATGAAACTTCTTTTGAGTGGCGTCAAGCTGGCATGCTCGCTGTCGAAGAGTGGTTCCATCGACAGAATGAGGAAGTCCGACACGAAGTCCATGCTTGGTCTCTGCAAAGGGGCGGAGAAATGAGCTAAAAATAGACCAGCGCGTAACGTAGGACGCGCATCAAACTTCTCGTTCATCGGAGCGACTGGGATACGATGAACAACTGACCATCATGTCCGCCTTGGGAACAGATCCTTTCTCATCTCTCAAAGTTTGGCTTGAAGAACACGGTGGAGGATTTCACCAAGATACAGACTTCAAGCAAGGTAGATCCTATCTACGTGTATAGAGCGGTACCAGGCCTTCTACCTTATCTCCTCTTGAGATGGACGGCCGTCTAATCGAGGCCATCTACCAACAGATACACATGGATCGCGCGTCATTGCAACCAAAGATTTGGACAAGGACACGACCGTTGTGTCATGCCCATTCAGCCTCATCATTACCCAAACCCTCGCAAAGAAGGCTGTCACGGAGATTCTCGATGACGCTGCCCATTTCAAAGATGTCACCTGGACGGAAAGACAATGGATATCCACCTACATTACTCTACATTGGATTATCGGACCTGAAAATTCGGCGTAAGTCTTTTGAGGAAGTTGAATTGAGAGAATCTCGCTAATGGAATTTTTAGTGGAAAAGGCGTCCTGGCTCATTTCCCTTATCTCAATACTTTGCCCTCATCTGAGAAGTTGAGAACTCCCCTACATTTTACGCCAACAGAGTTGGATCTTTTCAAAGGAACCAACCTATATGGTGCCACACAAGATCGAGAGCGCGAATGGAAAAGTGAATGGGAGCAATGCCAGGCAGCTGTAAGCCAAGTGAACAATGGCTGGGGAGACCTTCTAACTTGGTATGTTATCCATGAGATCTATCTTTTCTCCGTATGCTGAGGAAGTCCTAGGGACAAATATCTGACCGCTGCAACATACCTATCGTCTCGCGCGTTTCCATCTTCTTTACTCTCCGAGAGGCCTACCCTCGTCGCTACGCCATCTACCGAGCCTATACTCATCCCCGGAGTGGACGCGTTAAACCACGCTCGTGCTCAGCCTGTTTCGTGGGTTGTGAATCACCGTGAAGATCCTACAAAAGCAACCTCTGACTCGACTATATCTTTGATCCAGCATTCAAGTACCGCCGAAGGACAAGAGATTTTCAATAACTATGGACCCAAACCAAATGCAGAGCTTATCCTGGGTTATGGCTTCTCCATCCCCAACAATCCAGATGATACCATTTTGTTGAAAGTCGGCGGCGTCAAAGAAAGTAAATGGGAAGTTGGACGTGAGGCACGAGGCGCAGACGCGCTGTGGAAAGAAATACTCTCTGCTGTACAGTCGGAGCCGTCTGATTCCAGTTACGAAGACCTTCTAGACGCCTCTGGCATGTTGCAGGAAATGGTTCAGACACTCATTGACCGATCGCCTAATGCAGAGATCCCTGAAGGAACTGCAGTTAGAGCAGAGGTTGCGAGTATGTTCTCTCATTACCTTGAAGGTCTGTTGCAGATCATTTTCCCTCACTCAAAACTCTTCTCATGTCGTACCAGGCCAAAATGCCATCCTTCGCTCCCTCCTCGTATTCGCAAGATCAAAGGAACAGGAAGCTGTAGACATAGCACGTCAAGAAGGCATCAACATTATCATAGAAGATGAGTGATGATTTGTAACCTGATATGTACACATACAACAGAGAGCTACTGCTTTACGTCTTACTCTGCACAGCGCTGGCGAGCATCTTTATCAAAGACCGGTCCAACTAAATGTGTCTTTCAGTTCAACCTCTCCTTTCAATCTGATGTCGACTGAAGAAGTGCCAACCTGGACGATGAAGAGGCCGCTTTCTGCGACCCAATTCATGTCCTGATCGTCGTAATAGCCGAGGGCCTCTCTATCTAGCGCCACCTTGACAACCTTGCTCTCACCCGGCTTGAGATGAACTTTCACGAACTGTTTGAGCTCCTTCACTGCACGAGGCAAAGTGGACTGTGGGTCTGAAATGTACAGTTGGGCAACCTCACGACCTTCGACTTGGCCGACGTTGGTGACTTTGAAAGAGACTGTGAAGTCTCCTGTCGGAGATACTTCACTGGTCACAAGGTCTGCGTATTCAAATTGAGAATAAGAAAGGCCGTGTCCGAATGCAAACAATGGGGCGAGTTTCTTGATTTCATAGCCGCGATAGCCAACAAAGATGCCCTAGCGGTGAAATGATGGTTGGGAAAAGAACAAGAGATTAGAGGAGAATCCATGCCTCATTGTAATAAATTTTATCGGCTTCTTGGCCCTTGTCGCCGTAGGAAGGATAAGAAGGATTGTCCTCCAATCTTACCCTACACGAAGAATTAGATGAGAAGCAACTGCAAGGTCTTGTGTGTTACTCACGGGAATGTCAAAGGGAGTTTACCCGAGGGATTGACCTTGCCAAACAGAACATCGGCAAGGCCATTCCCAAGCTCGTTTCCACCGTAAAAGGCCTTGATGGGTGGTGAGCAAGGAGCGTTGACTTGATGTAGCTCATCTCACCTGCAGAAGTGTAGGAGCTTCGTTCACCCAAGGCATTTCAACAGGAGTGCCCGACTGATTCACGATGACAGTGTTAGGATTCGCTTTCAGGACTTCAGCCACAAGTTGGTTGGTTAGGCCGGGCAAAGACATATCTGCACGGTCGTTGCCTTCCGTCTCCCAGCTGGAGAATCAACATGTCAGAGCTGCTCTAGAGTGAAACAACGGTGAACACGTACTCGTGATTCAAACCAATAACCAAGATGGCCACTGGAGGACGTAATAAGTGCTTGGTTGAAAAATCAGCAGAGCAGGACTACTGACCATCTGCATCTTTCGCGGTCTGTACGGCTTGTTGAATTGCAATGTCGCCATCCACGATCTTGATTCCTCCAGCACGGATCCCACCCCAACAGATGAAGGGGCTGCCACGAGCAACAAATTCTGCAGAGGAAACCCTTATTTCAAGGTCATATTCTTGACCCGCTTTCAAATCCTTCACAATGGCGCGCACGTCTACGGTGCCTAGTCCAAAGAACGCCTGTCCTTGCTCAGGTGCAGTGCTGAGGTCCACGACCAACTTCTGATTGATGAAGAGATTTCCGCGACCTGCGATGTTCATCCCAACTTCCCAGTCACCGCTCTCGTCAGGAATGAACTTTGCGGCGTACTGAGGGAGTGTTGTTGGGACATTGTTTGACATGAGCAGTTAGTAAAGATGAACGTACGCGAATAAAACATCCTAATTTGACTTTCGTTGTATCCTTCAAGACGCATCAGACTTGCCCAGTGGAACCTGACCGAGTAAAACCTACAATACCGTCCATTAAGAAGCAGTTCGATCCAAGGGTAGGAGTGCTCCATTCGGCAGGCGGAAGCAATGATCCAAAGTTGGGTGAAGTTGAAGTGTAATCGGAACTGGGAGCCTGATTCCAGAATTCGACCAAAGCTCCAGGTCGGCCGTCTGCTTGGAAAATATATGGGTCGAGGAGAGGAAGGTACTTGTGAGACGTAGCTCCTAGAGCATACCTCACCTCCGCCCCGATTTCCTTCGCAGCTTCGGTAATGCCTTCCAGAGGAGAAACAGAGTATGTTCCCAGTAATCTGGCAGAGCCACCACCAGAAGTCATGGCTGGTTTGGCATTTGGTCCAATGACTGCGATCTTTTTGACTTTATCAGTGAGTGGCAATAAATCGTGGTCGTTCTTGAGGAGGACGATAGCATCTGCTGCAGCCGTTCGAAGTAGTTTCCGTAATTCTGGTGTGTCAATCGTCCCTTCAGGCCCATCAAAAGGAATGCCAGAAGCTTGGGCATGTTGGAGGAGGCCAAGGACCTAAAAAGGGACAAGACTTTGAGAATGCTTCTATACATCATCAGCTCTCTCTCACCTTCTTGACGCGCTCGTCAATGTCCCTGACTGAAACCTTCTTTCCGACAAGCGCTCTCTCCAAGGCCCTACCACGCATAACAGACGGCCCCCTGAAAAAGCATGTAAATTTCAAACCATTAATGATCCTATGGGTAATACGCACGGCATTTCGAGATCTAAACCAGCCTTGATACTTTCAGATGTGCTGTAAACTCCAATCCAATCACTCATTATTAAGCCTAGGAAAGTGTAAGCATAGAAAGAGATGGCATATCGGTCAGCATGCCTTTAAATCCCCATTCCTAGAATAGGCAAGCATGAGAGCATGGACATTGACCTGCAGATTTAGCAAACCTTGCGTAAGATGTCATCCAACAGTCTTTTATTCTCGGAGGCGTGTAGCCCATTGACCCTGTTATATCTGAATGGAAACAATGTAAGTGTCTTATACCACGTAGCGACCTGACAAATCGCCTACCCAGACATCACTGCCCACGGATCGCCATTTTTTATTGCGATTTGGAAGGGCTTGAGGTAGATTTCTCTGAGGGCACGTTCGCTGACTTCGCCTAGAGAAGCCTTTTAACATTGCACGTAGGATCGCAGAAACCAAGGTATTCTTACTGCTCATCGAAAACCTGTAAAGGGACATCATCAGTTGCATAGCTGCATATGAGCCAATACATGCGCGTAGCTCACCTTTCAAACTCCTGATCGTTGGCTACAAAGTGCTTGATGGTCGCACTCACGCCCCTGGATTGGAGGCCGTTGATATATGCGGCAGCAATCGTGCCATTGAGGTGCGGATCTTCTGAAAAGGACTCAAATCCACGACCGCCAAGAGGCGAGCGCTGCGTGTTCACAGTCGGTGCAAGTAAAACGTGGGTGCCTTTTGAGGATGGTCAGGCACCATATGTAGGACAACGAAAGATACACCACTACTTTTTGCGCGTGCTTCATCGCCGAGAGCTTCTCCGACCTGTCTGGCCAAGTCGACATCGAAGGAGGAACCCAGACCAGTAGATGCTGGGAAACAACTGGCCGGCACGCCGTTGAAGACTGTAGCAGAGTGTAATCGGTTGGTGATGATAATTCACAAAGGATGCCAGGATATATACATCTAGTTCCTCGAACGCCATTGGGACCTAATTATAGTGGAGTATTATTATGAATAATGCTACCGACAAGGTTATGGCATAGGAGCCTACCATCACTGAATCGCATCGATGGTATGCCAGCTTGCGGGACAGGCTCCGTATGCCACCATCCCTGAAGAGCAATAAGGGTGAGTTCATTGCCAAAGCAGTCGGTGCGGATGGAAGTACTGGAACGACTTACGAGTCCAGTCAACAATTTGATCTTCTGAGGAAGGCTCAATTTTGCCAAAGTAGCATCGATATCAAGCGTAGAAGTAGCCATGATGATGTCTAGGAAGAGAAGAGGGGGGGAAAGTCCTGCTGAGGGGCAGGCTTTTTAACGTCTTTGAAGGTTGGACTTAAAGAGCCCGGCGAATCCTCGGATAAGACTTCTATCATGGTCAGCAGGTTAAACCACGCAAGAAACAGAGATCCAAATCAAAGTCAGCTAGACGTAAATCGGACAGAAAGTTGTAGCGGACGAGCGAGGCCGAACGTTCAGTACGTTAATGAAGGTGAGTGAAAGAGCAGGGTCGCGTTATATTTGTCGAAGTTATTTCCTACGACGGTCCGATGACCCGGCATTTCTTGAAATTATGACCTCTTCACTTCATCCAACACGGCACTCACGAATCCATCCAAAATAGACCTTTTAAGGGCGTCCGAAGCTTGCATATAATTATCTTGTGTCCAGGAGGACCATTTGGCCAATTTAGTGACGAAGATGGCCTTGACAATAAAGCTCAAGTGCGTGAAGTTGCCCCAGCTACGTCAATTTTGGGATTGATCCCTTATAGAGGCAAAAAACGCGCTATAGAAAATAGCCCTCCTGAAGTTTCTACCATTGCCGTCTCAGGCTCTGAGCCGCCCCATCCTACCAAACGTCGTGCGTTATGTCAACTGATATCTTTCCTGGTGCTGAGACCCGTTCGTCAACAGCCAGACGAGCCGAAACCAGACAATGTCCAGTCTGCGAAGAAAAAATTCCGCTCCGCCTGTTGGCCATGCATGCTCAACTAGAATCAGAAAGAGTTGAGGAGGTTATTAGGAAAGTAGGATCGTCAGACGTGGTTTACGAAGACCTGATTGATGACACCCAGTACGTAACCTACTTCTGTCTAAAGTTAAGAGTGCTAACAATACAAATTCTCACTAGGCCGGGACCAAGCTCTCGTAAGATAGGCGTCACCTATATCTGGCACGTGTTTATGTAAGCGAATTTTTGGAAAGCTTGCGCTCCTTTCTTCACCTCAACCACTCCCTTATCTCGCATTTGGAAACCGGAGAAGTGTGGGGAGGACATGTACCTTCCGTCCTCAGGTTTTAAAATTTTTGAATTCGTCCTCGTCGAGGAGTAGTAGGGCTTACAATATTTTTTACTCTCTTCAAGTCTCTAAGTGTGTAAAATGTCGTTTCCGCCAGATTCTGAGATTTCAGATTTTCGGAGGGGTCAGGTTTTGGCCGCTTATATAATGATCACGTGACCTGGGCAGTGGGCGGAAGGGCGCGGTTTTGACAATGAATTCGCCTCGTTCAAACCTCGTTTTAAGGGTTTGAACTCGTAATGTACAACGGTAATAAAATTTCCTTGCATCCTTACCTCTTCTGCTATGCCTCGACGAAGTAAAGCTGCCAAAGCCCGCATCCAAAACCTTGGAACCAATGCAGCAAAGTCAAAGACAAAGCACTGCTCTGTAACTGTCGAAGAAATTGAGGACAGTGGAAATTTCGTACTTGAGCCTACCGAAAAACCTCGAAGCAGTCTCAATCAAAGACAGGACAGTGAAAGAGAGGATGGGTTTATTTTCGAGGACAAGGATGGAGTTCTCACCGTGGTGGGCTTTCTTGAGGAGCTCGAAGAAGATCCCCTTCCAGATGATGCTGACCTTGATTCAGATGAAGAGGGCGATGTTGGTTCAGAGGAATATTACGAGGAAATTCAGGAATATACTGACCTAGAGCGATTCTCAAATATATTGGCTGAAGCGCAACGGATCGCAATCGAGGCTGAAGAAGAGAGGACAAAAGAAAGTAATCGGCCAAGGCGGTATACCGGGAATTCCGCACGCACAAAACGGCGTCACAAACAGCTTAGCAAGAAGCTAGAGAAGCAAGGCTACCATTCAATTACATCGTGGTTCACAAAAGCGAAGCCATCTACTCACGTTGTTGAAGAAATTAGCAATAGCCAACAATCGGATGTGGAGATGATGTCGGCTGATGAAGAGACTTGTGAATCTGCCTCGGTATCTGGCAGCTATATGGTCGGTTTATAATTTTATATTCCCCTGATTACAATCTGATGAGCGCTAGTCAATCAAAGAAATTGAAGTCGGTACTCACTCCGAACCCGAGCCGAGTCCCAGTGCAGCCGAAGCCACTCCTGCACCTGAGCCCACTCCTGCAGATGTCGCTCGTGAGACCATCAAAGAACTCCTTCGAGAACTTCGTGAAGGAAGGAAGCCCGCTGATGACAGTCCACCAACGGAATCCGATCTGGTTTTGGAGCAGTTCAATTATTTAGACCTACCGAAGCTTCGACGAGCACGCGCCGCATTGACTGTGAAGTGCAAAGATAAAAAACTCGACGTCCTTTTCCGAGGTCGTCTTACAGGAATGGTGGGGACGCTGAACCTTTATTTAGACCCGCAGCTTTCTTATACCTGGCGCGAGGCTTCTCTCATTGCCTCGAAATCTCAAGGCCACGGAGTCAGCCACGCACGTAATTTGCGAACGTGGATTCACCGCTTCCTGGCTTCTGGTAATTTACCCCTCCATCGATATGGAAAGCTTAATGGAAGTCTTCTTGACGACGAGGATTTTTCACAAGAGATAAAACTCCACCTTTCGGGCATTGCCAAATCCAATTATATTCGAGCTCAGGACATCGTCGACTTCATGGAGACACCCGAGATGCAAGAAAAGCTTGATGAGATCGGTGCTGTCAAGAAGAAGATATCGGTACGTACAGCGCAACGCTGGCTTCACAGGATGGGATGGCGATATGGAAGGAAAAGGAATGGAATGTACGTCGATGGCCATGAAAGGGAGGACGTCGTCGAATATCGGGAGAAATTCATCGAGCGATGGAAGGGCTATGAAAAGCGAATGTACTCATATGACAATGAAGGAAACCGCGAAGGAGAGCTCACCGGTTTTCCTGTCCCACCAGGTCAATGTTTCCGCCTCATTCTTGTCACCCACGACGAGTCAACGTTTTATGAGACTGACCGGCGGAAAACCATGTGGACTCATCAGTCCGACAAGGCTGTTCCATTGAAGAAAGGGGAAGGCGCGTCCCTCATGCCCTCGGAGTTCCTGACAGTCGAGTGGGGAAGGTTGCAAAGCGCAGACGGCAAGGAGTGGGTGCAGCATATTGCTCTTCTAAAATTAGCACCAGATCTAATCTTTCTGACCACAGATCAGCACGTCTTATCTTTAAAGCGGGCAAAAATCGGGACGGTTACTTCACCTGCGACGACTTGATTGCTCAGGTTGACAATGCTATCGACATCTTCGAAGAAAGAACAAACGGATTTGCGACTGGTTTATTTATTTTTGACAATGCGCCGAGTCATCAGAAGCGCGCGGATGATGCGCTCTCCGCCAGAAAGATGCCTAAGAACCCTTCGGCAACCTGGACTCATCGCAAAGGCGGAGCGCGCATGAGAAATACTGTGTTACCCAACGGTGAAACTCAGTCATTCTACTTTGATGATGATCATGCTACCATGCCGGGTTGGTTTAAAGGCATGGAATTGATTATCCGTGAACGCGGCCTCTGGAAGGATGGCCTATTGGCGCAATGCGAAGGTTTTAAATGCATTCAGGGAAAGACTGACTGCTGTTGCCGTCGCCTTCTGTTTACTCAACCGGACTTCGTGGCGCAGAAATCAAGGCTTGAAGAATTTATAACCTCTCGGGGTCATATTTGCGACTTCTACCCGAAGTATCACTGTGAGCTTAATTTCATCGAGCAATATTGGGGAGCGGCCAAATTTCGTTATCGCAATTCCGCCAAAACACATAACATTGACGAGATGGAAAGGAATGTGATCGCATGCCTTGACGACATACCACTCCTCCAAATTCGAAGGTAAGGCTCATGTATCTCGTTTTCTATCTAATTGAACTAGACATATTTTTAGATACGCAAATCGATCCGCACGATTCATTGCCGCCTATGATCTTGGCTTATCAGGAGCGGAAGCCGCGTGGGTCAACAAAAGGTACCACGGCCACCGCACACTGCCCCCCATTATGCTCGCACAAGTTCGACAAGCTCAAATAAATATGCCCGCGCCTTTGTAGCAGCTCATAGAATATTTTTCTCTTTTCCGAATTTTCGAAAATTTCTGAGCCCCAGATTTGGCCGCTCTTGGCGCTTAGTAATACGCTTACGTAAGGGTGCTAGATATACGTGACGCCTATCTTATTCGTCGCTCTGCTATCAAAGCACGCCAATCTATTACGACGCGTCATGTCAAAGACTCGACTGAGCAATGCAACAAAACCATTTCAAACGTTCAACGGCGGAGGAAACAACGTAGCCAAAAGATGCGAGAGCTTTTGAAAGAGGAAGAGGAAGGGCACAATTCCCGTGACCCATGGCTAAGACGCTTTACTGGAGAGGAGATTGTTTGCCCAGTATGCTCTGCGACCGTCAGAGGTGACCAGGATGTCCTTGATGCACACGTGGACTCATGTTTGGCACATGAAAGCCTGAGACTTGAAGAAGCTCGCCAGAGGGAGCTGATGCACCAGCAAGCCATTGAAGAAGAGGTTTGGGAAGAAGTCGGAAATTACGTCGGTGATATTAGAGGTCAGCCCAAACTGCACGATCTTTGACCATGCTCAAATCTATACCCAGGTGCCGGATTTCACCGACGTATCGAAGATGACGAGTGCGTCGATGAGGAGATAGATATCGATGGAGACGATCAAGCCGTCTTTGGCGAAGCACAATTCACGGAGGGAGACGTCGTCCCTGTGAACAATCGACTAGAGGGAATTGATGAAGACGTGCAGGTCGAAATTGAAGGCGACGAAGATGACGAAGCTCAGCAAGTACAAAGGTCCCTGCGTGACTTGATATCGACGGGAAGACGGAAGGAACCACAGATATCGAAGGCGGTTGAAGCTGATTCATCTTCAGAGGCAGATAAAATCGAACTCGCCATCCTGACCGCACGTCAGCGAGGTGACAAGACGGGCCTTCTCTCTGCCTTGGAGAATAAAGTTAGATTGCTAGTAAGTTCACCTCTTCAGTATCTCGTAAACAAGTCTCATGCGGAACGAAAAGGAAACCACTCCGTCAGCAATTTCCGCCTTGATGTGCAGAATCTGCATAGACCCTTACAAGGAGCCAACTGTTTCCACTGGCTGCTGGCATACGTGCTGCAAAGAATGCTGGCTGAGATGCCTTGGTTCAACCAAGCTCTGTCCAATCTGCAAAAGAATCACAGGCGCGAGTGATCTACGCAGGATATACCTTTAGTTCCATGTAGATTTCATGTATTATTTATGTATGTTGTAATGAATTAATCCTACATAAGGCTGTTAGCTTGTTGACAAACTTTATGAGACGGGAAGAGAGAGAGAGAGCTCATATCTGGCCTTGTCAGATCCACATATTCACCAGACATCGCAAACTAGCACCACATAATGGGGTGCTTGAGAAGAGAACCCCGATGAGGACTCAAGAATACGAGGGTGAATCAGGGCACATTGCTGTACCACCACGACGTATAATCATGGCTCATGTTCACAAACTGAGAACTCACCAGGCCTGCCAATCCTTCTTGCAAGGGGGGAACGGGTGTCTTTACACTCATGATTCAGAGAAAATGCTTGGGTCATAGACGCATGGACACTGAATGAAGTGCGCCTTTTCGCATTAGGATAATCAATAACATATTAATACAAGCGCAAGCATGTCTAGGCAAGGGGGCTAATCAACCTGTGGCAGACAGTCAGCACGACTCATTGTAACGGCACGGAAAGAGGCATACTTGATGAGAGAGGGTTGGGGATTACTCCTCGTGAATCCAACATAGATAATGAGGGGAATCCAGCCATAGTGAAGGACAGTCTATGAACAGAGCAATCCCTTCAGAAAAGCACTCAGTGGAGTTTGTGCAAATACGTACGCGCCCAACTTCGATGACCTTGCTGATGCGTTCCTACACAAAACAGTCAGAAACGATACATAGAGCACGTATATCATCCCGGCATACCTTGGTTTCTTCAGAGGGCATCGTGAATTAGTTTTAGTGTAGTTGGAAAGAGTGGTGACGAGCAAGCGCAGGAGGTGAAAGTTCTCGGCAACTGCCGACGTCAACTTTTTTGGTTTATTCCTCCACTCCCATATCGACTTTCAAGGCCGCAAAGATGCCTCTCGGTCCTGCATCGTCGGCGATCAACATCCAAGGACCAACTGTTCTTGAAGCCTCGTCCAATGTTTTGTGAGCTTCTCCTCAACCCCTTCCCCCTCGAGAAGTATACTGAATGCAAGATTTCTCCCCAGACGCACACCCACAAAAGTCACCATCCATCCTGTAGCTCTATTTTCCATCCTAGATCATTACCTTCGTCGCACCGAGCACCAAGACCGAGTGATTGGGACACTGCTTGGTACACGGCATGAGAATGAAGTAGAAGTTCGATCGTCTTTTGCCGTTCTTCACAGCGAGACAGACGAGCAGGTTGCTGTCGATATGGATTATCACCGCACCATGTACGAGCTCCATCATAAGGTCAACCCAAAAGAAGTCATCGTAGGATGGTAAGATCCCCCTTCGTCACTTGAAGCCAATTGATCGATTTATTTGTCTCGTAGGTATTCTACGGGATCGAATCTTAACACATACTCTGCCCTGATTCAAAATTTCTACTCTCAAGAAACTGCACCTCATCAAGCAATTCATGTTGCTTTGAACACTGGTGTCGAGGAGGGTCAAGAAGCCGGAGTAAAGGCCTACATCAGGTGGGTACCATCTATACTCAATCAGGCTTCATGTTGACAGTTTTTCAGTTCACCTGTCGGCGTCTTTCCAAAGCCCGAAAACTGTGTATTCGTCCCTGTTCCCGTTGAATTGCGCTTCCACGATGCAGAAAGAGCTGGACGTTAGTATTATTCCGACCACATTTTATTTCATGTGAATGATCATTATCTTTTTCCAGTTGACCTATTAGTCGACACCGCAAATTCATCGTCTTCGACATCTCCTCAGCCCGTAGCCGACCTCGAAATCATCGAGAAAGCTATCTTGTCCGTGTCCGACATGCTAGACCGGGTACTCTCCTACGTACGGGCAGTCCTCGCAGGCGAGAAAAAGGGAGACCCCGCTGTTGGTCGATACCTCATGGACACATTGGGTGCCAGCACCGACGATTTAGAAAAGGGCAGCTTCAATGCAAGCTTACAGGTGAGTGACAGTCCCGCTTCTTTTTCCAACTTCCATTAATCAAAGTTATCCGAATACAGGATACGTTAATGGTGACATACCTTGCCAACCTCGTTCGGTCTCAAGCAGAAGTATCATCTCGATTAGCCCTCACTGCTGCTTCGTAGACGTTTGCAATAAAATGGGCTTCGGATATCACTTTTGCTTTGTTGTTGTCCCGCTTGACCTGGTCCTGTATTATCATAGGTGTTGCGTCCTAACTATTGAAGATGCGCGAGTGTTGGAGATCGTGACGGCTCGCCAAGATCTCCCCCAAAGGCCAAGTGTTTGCAGGACCATCGACGCCTTCATCAAAACTCTCTGGATTCTCCACATGCCCGGTGCGCAGGCTTCGGCACTTCTCCACTTCTGTTACCACCAGAGGACGTACTGCATGCAGCAAGATCTGTTGAGCGCCGTAGGGACCCAGATCGTTCAGACGAACTGATGCAGATATAAGGCTTCTGGCATGGAGAAAGAGATGGAGATATTGGGATCGTTCTATTGGTCCCGTTAAAACTGAGATACCTCGCTCTTTGAGGGCCACTCACCTAGACTAATGCCGAGAGCTGCCGTCAAAGCACCCCAGCATATCGGGAGGTGACCATTGAGTTCTTCTCTGCGTATCTTGAGTTTGAAGCGGTCCATGAGCTTTCGCATCCGACCTGCAAATTCCTGAACACCTGCCGTAGCAAAGGCGGCCAATGAAGGTGGTTGCGAGAAACCCTTCGAATATAAGGTTAACATAGCTACACCTTGAGCCATCGACGCGCGCCTGGCAACGTGGTTAAGCACCATGACCTGGTATAATTCGTCAAGCTCTGAGAGAGTATCAAGTGCGTCTTTTTCGCCTTCCATGTCTGAGTCCGTACGCTCTGCATATTTCCTCGTCGCTTCATATGCATCGGATACAAAAGGCAAGGAACTCCTGGCGTACGAAGCCAGGCTGTCACGGACAAAGTTCACGACGGCAACATCCATTGAAGGTGCAGACGAGGCAAAGCCATGCTTCACGTAGGATTCAAGACCGGACGAGGCAACAAATGAACCTGTAGGAAGATTACTGTCGGCAAGGAGGAGCAGTATATAGGTTTCTGTGTCCTCGTCAGTCTGCATGTTGCTGCTGGCGATCTGACTGTGAGCCTCGGAGGAGCACATTGCAGATAAGATAGGATGTCGGAAACATCCGAATAGCCTAATTAGACCTTCGCCTTTTTATGCCTTATCAAGGGGGTATTTTGCATTATTAAACCTGAAATTGCCTTGGCAAGGCAGTTGTCAAGGCATTTTCAGCCTTATTAATGGCCGAAAATGTCAAAAAAGGCGGTCTAATCAGCCTAACAACGAGTCTAATCAGAGAGGCCGGTCATTGGCGGCCTTTTTGGCCTAATAAGGCAATTTAGAAGTTTCCGACAGAACGGCACGGGTTCCGGGATAAAGATAGGCGGATCTCTGTCACATGCACGGAGCAGACAGCAAGTCTGGAGCTGCTTTTAAGTTTCCACTCCGTTCTGCGGCGGCGTTAACGCCAACTCACTGCTCTTCGTACATCCTCCATCTTATCGTGGATATAGATCAAGACTTCGGACTATCAGGACACATTTGACGAGCATGAAGGCGGTCCAGAGAGCAGTAGCGTCCTCGTCGACACCGAATCGTCAATTACGTCTGTCTTCGGGTCATATCAGTCATCGGGCTCGAATTTCATCTGTGGCTTCCGCACATACCCGACCTCCACAGCAGAAGCCCAGAGGAAAGGCCTTCAACTCTTCTCTTGCTATCGACTCTGGGCTCCACCCGAATCCTGCAGAGCAGAATTTCTTAGCTTCGCGGTCAACAAATAGGAATCCTTCAAACCATGATCCAAACCAGGATTCCCTAAACAATGGTGTGTTGACACGCTCCTTTTCGAGAGAACAAAGTACCTAATTTTATTGTTCTCAGAGATTCTGACGCCCTTGACTCAATACCAAAAACTGATAGACTCCGGAGCGCTACGGGGCGACGAACACCAGACCCGCATTATCCAAAAACTACAGGATTTACACGACAAACTCGTCGATTATAGTCCGCCTGAGATACCTGACGAAGCCAGTTCAAATTCTTTGGTGTGTGGCCACCATTTTATCGAAATGCGAAATAGAACACTCATTTCCCTCTCTAGCTATCTCGGATATTCCACCGCGAGTCAGGCATACCCACGTCTCCGCCTGAGTCAGCCCCGAAAGGTTTATACCTCTATGGTGATGTTGGGACGGGCAAAACAATGCTCATGGACCTCTTCTATCAGACCCTTCCGCCCAATGTCAAACGTAAACGACGGGTCCATTTCCACGCTTTCATGATCGACGTACACAAACGAGTCCACAATGCTAAAATTACCATGGGCTTCCGTGGTGGCGATCCCATAGCCCCAGTAGCTCGAGATCTAGCTCGGGAGGCGTCTGTTTTGTGCTTTGATGAGTTCCAAGTGACCGATATAGCGGACGCCATGATTCTACGGCGTCTGCTAGAATCATTGGTAAATTACGGTGTTATTTGTGTCATGACGTCAAAGTGCGCTTTCTTGGTAGTCTTCGCCCTTACTCCATCTCAATTCACCAAACAGCCGTCATCCTGATGACCTCTACAAGAACGGAATTCAACGTTCGAGTTTCGTTCCTGCGATAGAGCTGCTGAAGACCCGCTTCGAAGTCACGGATTTGGATTCTGGCACAGGTACGGTACTTCATACCCTTCTACACTTGACCTTGACTCATTTCTTATTAGATTACCGCAGAGTTCCTCGCGCCTTATCTCATGTATATTATTCCCCTCTGACACCAGAGAATAATCGTGAAGTAGAGAAGATATTCCAGTCCCTCGCCTCAGAAAATCCAGACGATCCACCAATACCCAACAGGAAACTCAACACTTGGGGTAGAACGATCCTGGTCCCCGAAAGCACTTCGAAGGTTGCGAAGTTCGATTTTCATGATCTCTGCGGTCAGCCTCTAAGCGCCGCAGACTACATAGAAGTTACCAAGAATTTTGGGACGATCTTTGTCCTAAATATACCCAAGATGGGAATGCAAGAGAAAGACCTGGTACGTCATTCTCAATAGTCCAAAGCATCCGAAGTTTCTCAATTCTCCCGATGTTCAGGCGAGAAGATTCATCACGTTCATTGATGGTATGCCAATCCTTAACTTTTAATAACACACTCTCACACTAACCCTTTAACATAGCTTGCTATGAAAGCAAGGTGTGTGTGAATATGACGTAGCTTAAGCCGGTCAAAGGCTGATTTCTTCCAGACAAAGCTGTTCGTGACATCGGAGGTCCCCGTCTTCCAAGTCTTTTCGGATGAAGCGAACGCTGACAAGAAAGGCCACGTATCTGACCATATGCGCAGTGTTATGGATGATCTTGTAAGTTACTCTGTATGCCATCAATTCTGACTTTCGAATGCTAATCCCAACGACAGGGCTTAAATTCTGAGATGGTTGGTAGCAGCTCCATCTTCACCGGGGAAGAGGAGATCTTCGCATTTGCTCGGGCATGTTCTCGACTTGTGCAAATGGGAAGCAAAGAATGGGCAGAAACGGCGGGACAGCAGTAGAATTGGCGGAGCTCCAAGTTTCTCTTGGATAGGTATCTAGATGTTTTGCTTATCTCCATATGGTGCACGGATGGATGGATGGGTCACCTTCTATTTCAAAGCACTCACCACATATCTATCTCTATCTTTACGCGTATCTCTTACTATATAATGGATAATACTGTATAAAGCTGTAAAATAGCGGGTCATGGACTTTGCAATTCAATGTCTTCATAGAATCTTGAACTCGTAATTGACTGACATTATAGATTGCTAATCATCCACTACAAGCATTCAGTACCTGCTAGTGACTCCATACCACTACAGCTATTGACCAAACGACTTAGAGGTTGATGTTGATGGGAGTGCAGCCAATGGCAATGAGGCCATCTACAAATATCAAGTCAGAATAATGGTCGGTAGTTGATAAGATTCCATGCTGTCGGGGCTTACTGAAGGAGTTGTTCTCGCAGCAGACGGGTTGCTCAGAGCTGAACGAGTTACGTATGAGAGGCGAAAAAATGAAGGGTTGGAATACTGACCAGGAGCTAGAACCAGCGCCCACGACAGCGATGGGGTCGCAGGTGAGACCGACTAGAGCGGTAACGTCCTGGACGACGATGCCCAATGACTTGATGATAGAAGCGGCGGCGGGGTCATCAGCTTGCTCGACAGACTGGCAGCACTGGAGACTGCCAGTGGTGCATTGATCGGCAGGCTCGTTGCGGCGAGCAGGTGTGGCGACCGCAAGGGCGGCAAGGGCGATGGTAGCAAGAGCAGAGAGCTTGAATTGCATGGTGGGCTTTGTTGGAATACCTGAACGAATGCTGCGGATTGTTCGAGTGAAGAAAATCGGTCGAAACAATGGCCTTTTATATGCTTCAACCGCCGTCTTTTGTTATTATGCGGTTTGGTTTGTGAACCGTGTTGCGCCTGGAAAAACAAAGCTCAAATCTGAGGCATCACAAGAAGTTATGTCGAAGTGGAGCGTCAAGTAGCCTTGTGGCTGCAGAGGACCAACGACCCGGCGTCGATAAGAAAGTCCGATAGTTTGTTTGCCCTCGTTCATGCAATGCACAGTGCAACCCAGCGCAGGGCAAGTTGGTAGACGTCAATGACGTCGCCTACTAAGAATAGTCAATGAGGATTGGTGGTTCCGTCGGTGAGAATTGTTCCTCTGTCAACCCCTTCGAGAGAGTGGGAAACCATTCAATTAAAACTCGCCTGCAACTTAATTGAAAGGGTCCTGCGTGGGGTTTGTATAGCGCCCAAGACTGGAAACGCCCTCGAACTCGATAGCTCTTTAAGCATGAGTCAAGCATGAGTCGTGAAAATCGATGCCACAGATAAAATACGTCGCTACACCCCAGTTTCCATTTCCATCGAAGCCCAGACCCATCAGTTACAGCAATATTCGAAGTGGGCGGCCTTTGGTAGGGAATTAGGCGCGATGACATCCGAGGCATTCCCAGAGACGACTGGGATTGCGGAGTGAGAAAGAGTGTCTTCTTCATCCCTATGATGCTCTTTGTATGATCTTATGAGCATGTAAAATTTCCGACGAGATCCCACGAAACTTCATGGGAAGGTTAAGGATCCGAACACAGACAAAGACGCTGAAGGTAGATTGTCCAATGAGTACTCCGAGCGAGGGTCTGAATCCCGTGAGGATTGAGAGGGACACGCCACGAAATTTGGATGTCAAAGACAAGTTAAACCAGGACATGAAGCCATCCAAAGCTTCACCATCTCTGAAGTCCGAAGTTCGAGGGTTCGAACTTCAATACTTTGATTTGCTATGCAGTCCAACCAAAGGGCACGATCGGATAGCCTTAGTCCTGCCGAGTAAAAAGTTCCAGACAAAAGTCACAAGGAGATAACGCATGAAGTAGACCGGTTTCTCAAGCAGACGATGGACACGTCAATAAGACCTTTACAGTGTATCATGGGAGCACGGCAGTGAGAGCAGGCTACACGAATTTGAAAATCAAGCTGTGACGACATATCGTGTCACGCAGCAGCTGTCACTTCGGAATTGCAAGTCAAATGGCAACCAACCACTGCTGACTATTTTGTTACTCAGAGACTCTGCTATGGATCTATGCTCATCCCAATCATATTTTGGCGCTCTTGGATTTTCCAGCAGTTTACAACCAATCTTGTTTCCTATGAGCGGTCGCAGCAAAGCTGAAGGATGCAGATTCACTGATCCAACTGACTGGGATCCTTTCACGAGGACAGGACCATACTCATCTCGGACATCGAGCCCCGCTACTACCTGAAGGCGATAATCGTGTCATATGCCTGCTTTTCTGTCGGCTGTTAGTCCGATGATACCTCTTGTCTCGACATCCGATGGAAATTCATTCTTTGGAAGTCACCTCTTGGAGTGCCAACTCGACGAAGTGCCAGCTTTGTTCAGGAGCCGTATCTTCCATTTATTTGGCACTTCCACCCGGAATCGATCGTCTCTGAAGTTATGCACGATTCGGCATTCGAAAGGGGATCCCACATGCCATGCCGGAACTGCCAATCCCTGATGCTCTATTCAGTCGCGATTGGGCTGCCTATGAGCCATTACACTGCAAGTTTTTGTCGGGAACAAAAGTTCGCTTCATCTTCTGGACAGCTGGAGACTGCAAGCTCTTGATCTTACTGTATAATCCATGTGCTAGGTTCCTCGGCCGGCAACTTCTGCTTGGTGCTAGTCCGTGGTTCCCGTGTCTTGCGGTGAATCGTTGTCCTTTCTGGGATATGTTACTTATGTTTCTCTAGGGAAAACATTGGGAGAAATTGACCGGAAACTAACAACAGCACGTTGCCTTTCCTTGCGTCATGAACATCTTAATTGCCTGTATAATGCCACAGGTAATTTGACGTTTTCTCCCATGTCATCTAGTCATCAGATTGTAGCTGCCTAAGAGGGCACAGATTAAGCTTGGTTCTCGGTATAAGCAGGTGTCTCTGACAGTCTCGCTCACTCCGAATTATCTATCCCTCGATGTTTTTCAGTCCCACTCCAGTGCTCACGCGTCGCAGGTGGCCTCCCGATTTGAACTCGACCTGTCAAAATTATCAACTTGTCAACGTGAAGGTGCGCCGTCTGTGCGGTCGATGGTCATTCAACGCTATCGTTTCGTCTCATGTTACATCAACTGTCGCAGACGTTTTTCATTGATATGCGAGTTCTTCCGATAAGCTGCGAGCCTCACTAGTTCACTTCCCTATTAGGCTCAACGGCATTGTGTTGCATGCGGAACAATACTATTTGTCAAGCCCGCATACATGTTTTTAGGGTGTGTAGTGCAAAGCTCCACTATTTCTCGAAGAGAAGCTCTCCACTTTTGACAGCCCTGGAGACTGTAGGAACATATTGAAATCCCAAATACCGCGGAGAAGTGGCATTAGAGGATGGACTTCCAGATTGGACTCCGAATTGGAATCCTGTATAAAGGGTCCACCGTCGAACACTCAAGACTTCAAGTCAAAGTACCTCTACAATCATGCGATTCAAGCCTTCTGTTCTGGCCACCATCTCGTTTGCCTTCCTTGCGGTCGCCACCCCCCTTCGCCGTGACCAGTGCGACACTGGTTCTCTGCAATGCTGCCAGAGCGTTCAAGAAGCTGGCAGTCCGGCTGCGTCCAAAATTTTGGCCCTATTGGGTATCACTGTTCAAGACGTAACTGCCCTTGTCGGTGTTACATGCTCTCCCATCACTGTCGTCGGTGCTGGAACCACCTCCTGGTCAGTTTTCCCTCCGCTATGCGTGTCTCTTGCAGTGATTGATTGACTCGACGACAGCTCTGCACAACCAGTCTGCTGCACTGATAATTCCTTCCGTGAGTATCTAAAGAACTTTGCATTCGTGATTCATAAGAGTTCCCCGATGTCCGTCTAATCCGTATTTCTAATCGTAGATGGCGTTGTGTCTCTGGGTTGTACACCAGTCGACCTGTAGTCTGCTATTTTTGGATCAGTTAGGCGCTTACAATGAGTTGGATACAGACAAATTCACAATGTCCACCCTTTTTGATCTTTGTTGGTCATTTTATGACGTGGTGTTGCTGTTCACCCAAGTTTCTGGACGTGAAATTTGCTACCAACCAAATTCAAGACATTGTTGTGAGGTAGAACCAGGGCCAGGATCTGAACCTGTCTACTTACCTTACCGGTCGCGTGATACAGCAGAATGTATCCAGACTCACCTTACAGACGATAGAAGCCGGCTGTGAGATTGCTGATGAACAGACCTCAGGATATATCCTAAATGCACAAATCGACAGCATGAAGATTGCTAGGCAGTAGTAATACAATTATTGATTGACGCCTCGATAGTCCGTAGTCTTTCCCTGATCAATGGCTCAACACGCAAGGACCTATCCTCGCCCAGTGGTTTGCGCCTTGCCCTTGGTGTCTATTACCATACTCCCACGAACAGCATTCTTTGTCGCGATCTTATCCTCGTGGAAGGTTCCTGGAAGTTCCTTGGCATTGTCTAGCAGGAATTTGACGACGTCGACGTCTTTATGTGTTCCAAAGACGTTATCGAGTTGCTGGTTTGATGGATGGTGCAAGATGCCTTGGGATCCCTGCTGAGTGTGGAAAACTTGGAATGCTATAGAACGGCGTGTTATTGACCAACATTCGCGCAGCTACAAAGAAATGGCTTACAATCAACGACATCTGCTAGTGGTATCGACCTGCAAGTGAGGTGTGTCAGTTTAAGAATCGCGAGGCGGTGATCTAGCGATATTTACGTGTCTGAAGAAGGGATCAGCGGATGCACAGACTTAAGGGGCCTTAAAATATCTCACCTCCTTCCTTCCATTTCTTGTACTGGATAGCAAGGTGAAGATAAGAGATTGATCAGCACAATTCGAGGATGGGACATACAGAATCAGGGTTAACAATGATCATGTATTCGTCCGTAGACTTGGAATCGGGCTTATAGACAAGCTTTGTGAGATTGTGCGACATAGTGTGATGTTGAGAATTGGCTTCCAAAGTGCGAAAAGCGATTGAACGATGAGAGAAAGGGGGATGGAGAGAAAGAGGCTTATATACGCTCACCCTTAAGCAATGACGTCTCCGGGGATGGCAACGGCGCTGTCCGGAGCTAGCTGACGTCACGAGACTCAGCAAACTCCAACGCTGGCGCTTTCAAAATTACTCTATGACCGAATACTACCATCCTTACACCGTTATCGATCAACGCTGGCGCTTATTTCTTTATGAGGATCATCCTAATCTTACAGAGGAAATAAACGCCAAGAAAAGTATCTCAGACTGGATCATATGGCGTTGAAATTCGTCAGAAAACCATACTTCCTCAACAATATGGTGAACAGTCTTGAGCTTGGCTTTTGCCCGAGCTTCCGTTGGCACGATTTCATGGTTGTGATGGCGCCATCTTAGTACAAGCTATACAACTAGATGGCCAACTGACCTTCTTATCACCAAACGTCCCCCGACAGCTGACATCACAGACAGTGATTATCGGAGGAGTAGTATCCGCATCGCAGTACGCCTTCAAACGAGTTTGAATACAAAGGCCGAAAAGTTCTAGAAGCAACGTCCCTTCCCCAACGTCCCTTCCTAGATCGTCGTTCGACGGACCTGCACTCGAACCAGGAATCCTATCTGAATCCGAGTCCCATTCTCTCAAGATATTTTCGAATCTCGCAGTCCGAGATACTCAGGACACTGCAGAACGCGAAATTTACCCCTTGTCAATTGGTTCGCGTATAGAGAACCATCCAAGATAAGATAGCGCGAGATATGCGAGAAGTTTGTTAAACTTTCCCATCAGCAGATTAGGTGACAAGTTAATTTTATGCATTTCCGTGACTCCGACTCCTGTAGAACCATTCTCATACACACCCGTCCGATGGCACTGAGTCGAAGGTCGACAAACATGGATCGTCGAGTCAGTGCCACCTAATCACCATAATGGAACTTCTCTCTTCCTCCTGACATTAGCTATTAATATAATTTTAAAGACTGACAATGGGTTATACGTCCGCCATTGTTTCTAGCCGCTTCCACTCGCACCGACGCTTCTTACGTTTATGTGTCCCTGCTTGTAATTGTCCAGTCTCGATCAAAGGCACAAGGGAGGGACTGCGAATGGAAATCGGGCATAGGGTAAGTAAAGATTATAGACCAAATTAGACGAGTACGGACCGTCCGTGAGCGCACTGGAAAGGGAAGACTGTCTCGGAGAGCTGCATCACCAATTTCTCGCACTGATTCTTTGAGAGCGAGTCGTTGAACATGATAGCTCCTATGACGGAACATGAGCTTACTGAAAGATGACATTATAACCGGAGATGATCAAAGCGCTTACCTCGGCAGGCCTTCGAATTTACAAGGTCGAGTAAACCCCTAGGGCAGTTCCGTATAGCTTTGAACCAGAGAAGGTTCTCCTGGTCTTCTTGAGAAGGCAAAAGCAGTCCAGCGTCTGAAAATAGCTCCCCACTTTGGATCTGTCCAAGGAATCCCTTGACGAGATCCCGCAGTTCATCTCCCTGAAGGAGCTGTCGTTCGATTCGTGAGTTTGTTTCGACATAGACTATGGCGTAAGCAAACGAACGACCCAGTGAACATACCTTATCGCTGACGACTTCTGGGATGGCGTTTACAAGAAGCTGGGCATACCCAGTACTTCCGGGTCCCGAAGGGATATCGGAGTCAGGTATGCCACTTGACAGTTCTGCGAATCCGAGACCCCATTTCCTAAAGAGCTCTCGGACATCCTGTGACCTTTCTAGGGTGAGAGCCTCATGCAACGTCAGAAGCACAGGGCGAGGAGGGTTTAGTTCCCTAGTTCGGACACCCGCAGATTGGTTGGATCCAGTTCGTTCTTGGGAGTATAGGAAACCCAGAAACAGCTCTTTGAGGAAACGCTCCACCCGAACTCTTTCATCCGCGGCATGTTGGTCGATGAGGACGACAACGGAATCCATCTCCGATAGTCCATCGCCTTTTTCATACGGCGACGATGCGCCGCTGCTGCGCTTCGGTATTCGACAAGCAATGAATTTTCGATCCACTTGATTAATGACTTCGGCATGCCGGATATCGTCCTTCGTAAACTCCTGGGTCGAGGAGCCATAAATTGACGTCAAATTCTCTACTCCGAGACGCTCGTTAGCAAGAATTTTTTGCGTGCTATGTCTTCCGTGTTTGTCGCCGAGCAAAGAGTGGCATTCGGATGGTATGGGTCTGGATATTGGAGGTAATTCCACAGAAGGAATCCTGCTTTCGGCTAGGGCATAAGCTCGGTTACACTGCAGAGTAGTCAGCATACACGTAAGAAAGCCTATGGTGTAATGACAGACATTGAGTGCTTGCTCTAGCCATGAGGGCACAGGGACTAGGCAATTATGCTGATCGCCTCTAGCCGAGATACTGGGATTTTGTTGCCTAAGGGTTCGTCTTCCCTCCTGCTGGACTACGTATCCCTTATCCAGTAGGTCCTGTGCTTGCCGATGACGTCTCTCCTGCGGAAAAGAATTCCCGGTCCGTAGGTCAACAACGAAACGTTCGCCCGTGGTTGGATCCGTCCAAAGAGTGTCTCTCGAGATTTCATCCTGGACACTGATTAAATTTAAACGAAACCACTTTAAAATAAACCAATACGAACCACCGAGGTGTACAGATCACCAGTTACAGCTATCCCAGAAGCTTGTCGATTATCATATATCGACAGCTCAGAAATCTCACTGATGGAGTCGCATTCAGGATCGTCAAAGTCAGGCTTCTTCCGTTTCCGAGGAGAGGGCGAGAAACCGATTTGGCGCTTGGAACTAAGCTGATTGTCGTTCAAGAATCCATGCTTCTTGAGAAATGTCCGGATTGTCGCGGATAGGAAGGCTACGACATTTGGCATGTCCTAAACACGTTCGATGAAATTAGGACATCGGCTATGACTGGGAAAGCATCCGGGACACTTACGCGAAGCTGAACAACACTCTTACTTGGCTGCAGGCAGTTATCTACTCTTTCCTGTGCAATGGAGAGATTGAGAACGTAGACAGCTCTTTTCTCAATCTTCCGGGGTGAACGTCTTATTGCTAGACAAAGACAGTAAGCTTAGCGCACGTTCATCTGCAAAAACTCCTCACTTGAACGTGGTAAATTATTTTCAGCATCCTCATCTAATGCCTGGGCGTTTTTGGAAATTATTCTCATTAAGGACAGCAATCCCCGAACTCACGTTCTTGCCAAAGGAACTGGAGGCAAATTCCGACTCGATGACACGGCTCAAATCAGATGCAGTGATAGGGTGGCGATTGATGTCTAGTAGGTGAGTAATTGGTCTGCATTCCAGAAACGCCAGGAGACGGACTCACAGAGAAATTGATAAGCCTATACAGGCGGTGTCAGAGCAGATACCAGCAAGTAATGAAGAAGCGTACTTTAGAAGGTGCTCCAGTTAGACTGATAAATCCCTGCACTGACATGTCACCGTCAGTGGCGTTCACTTCTTCGACGTGCTAACAATGCAATGGCCGTTGAGTTGCTATCCTTAGAACGCCGAAGGAACGAGACATTGATTTACTTCTGTCATAGCGGAGCCATACAGATACTTAAAGGTTCCTACAGTTGAGGAAGTCTGTCGATCGGACTCGTGCGTTGAACACATGGATGAATAAGGACTGGAAACGAACCTTGGGGATGCGAACCATATGGTCGCTGCTGCGGGAGGGATCTCCTGCATCGCTTGTGTCTTCTATCCTGAATGATACATTGGAGAACATCAGCGAATACGTCTCTACTTCCTGGCGAACGAGCTCCCAAGTCCTAGAAGGCGCAGTGTGGGACGTGCGACGAACTGGAAGCTTTATAACGAGTCAGTGAATGATCAACCTATCATCGGATCACAATACATTATAGAAAGCATCTCGCACGCAAACTGTGGTTCCACAGGATTCGCGTTTCCACCGAACGGCAGGTCCTTTGTATAATATTTGACCGCCCTTTGCCATATGTCAGAAAATGTAGGCTATAGTACCACTGAGTAGCAGACCTTGACGATGATAGACCAAGTATTTCGTGACTTCGCGGTCCTCGAGCAAATCTCTAGGCATGATATATCAGCCGCAGAGGCCAATGCTATATCGACTGTTACTCGTGTTCTTCAAGCCATACAATCTGTATATACCTTCTCCACGAAATCCAAAGGTAGAAGACGACGCAAAGGGTTCAGGGACATAGGATTTCGACGTCTCTTCGAAACCTTCAGCGTCATTCAGAAAACACAAAGAGGCAGACCCACTGTAGCGTCCAAGTTCCCCTTCTTGGAAGAGCGCCTCCAAGTCCTCTTTGCTGATGCCACACCCGTTATCACTGACCCAGCAGGTCCACTCCTTACAGTCCAGACCCACTTCAACATGGGTAGCATTGGCGTCGAGAGAATTTTGGAGCAATTCGGAGACAATTTGGACAAAGGAGGTCAGAATCTGCGTAGATCGTAGCTTAGTTTGAGTCAGCAAGGGCAGCCGCTCAACGGCAGGTTGGTCCTGTCGCATTGCTTCCCATTTCAAGGATTAGCTGTTGGGAGGATCTGAACAGGCAGACGGGCGCTTTGAGAGGTCAAACTTTTTTGAAAGAAGTTGTGCTGTTCTAAGTTTGGCTAGAGTCCAACACTCACACGCGAGCAAGTTGATGACGATGACGACATTGGGGTTGTGACCAGGTTGTACGGCGACCGCGACATCAACGACAGCGCTATGTAGAATGGATATTACAGTAGTGGTTGTAGAGTACATTTGTGGTACTACGGAGACCTTGCGCCTACATCCTGAAGACTCCGAATCCTTTGCCATCCCCATCCCACGTTGTCCTGCTGGACCACCTCCTGTCAGAACCTCGCTCACGAGACACAAGCGCAAGACCAAGGCCAACTATATTCCTCGTGTCTGTAGGCCTGATGATGCCGTCATCCCACAAGCGCGCAGTCGAATATAGTGCCGTAGATTGATGGTCGATTTGTTGCTGCAGGGAAGCATGTTGCGCAGGATCACTAAATTCATGAATATAAGCAGATATTACTTTTCATCTACGTATCATTTGGCTTACCCCGAGACGGTGTTCATAACCGATGACAATTGAGCCGAACCCATGACAGATACCTTGGCATTCTTGGACTATGATCAACCAGGGCGTAAAGACACAAAACAAGGAAACAAGCTTACAGGCCACATCCATAGGAAGCGAGGCGAGTACTGATGCTCATAC
>NHYE01005540.1:0-43196 GCA_002938385.1 Gymnopilus dilepis | reverse complement strand
TGGCCGGCTGGGAGTATTACGATTCAAAGCCTGACAGCGAGCAGCCATGGACGTGGGCGAAGGAGATGAAGCAAACGATGAGAGATGAAGGAAAATCCCCATCCATCCAGTGAAAAGATGTCCAACGTGGCGGCTCAAGCTGTTCATAATCTACGATAATCAAAGTTAGCAATGTACCAGGTCTCTCGAATGATTTTTAGAAACAGGTGACGGTCCCAGCCTCGTGTCCTTTAAGTATGATAAACCGAAGACGCACAACCCGAGGGTGCGTTCCTACTCGTCAGCTACTTTGGTTCAAAGGCACCCCTGTCAAACTTCATTTGTGTCGTCTGCAGTCGTATTCTGGATGCTCGGACGAGTTTCAAGTCCGACTTGGGCGCCAATGTTGGGTGGACTGCGGTCTATTAATAGCACAGAACGTGTTCACCAGGAGGCACTCCTCCAAAGGCCTGGCTCTCTTATACGCTGTTCAGCAGTTGGCTGGCAGTTAGATATCACCTTCGTATGTATGCTGTCCAACCTACACCTTATGTTATGCTCTTGAGACTGCCCAATGAGCTTGCATAAGGCATGGTCAACTATACATGCAGCTAAGACACAGAACACGCGGCCATGCTGCCCTTTCAATGTCAAGATAAGTTCCGGCTTGGCGTCAAAGAGCGAAGAGCTATTTAACAAGGACCTCAAAACCCAATTCTCTTCAGTGAGACGGCCTTGTCTACTTCTTTCAGATCGAACACGATGCCTAACTTACAAGATCCCTCTCCCTTCCATCGCGTCGTTGTCTACTACCAGACCCAATATTATGACACTGGGGACAAAGACAAAAACGGCAATCTCATCAAGAAATATCTTTCTCCTTCGCCGCTGACACCAGTCGCCACCCACGTTATCATCGCTGCATTCCATCTCTTCGCGGATTCGAATGACAGCAATACAAAGAAGATCCACCTCAACAACGACGATCCTGACGATCCCTCCTTCGATCAGATGTGGGTCGACGTCGCGCGGATGCAGGGAAGCGGGGTCAAGATCATGGGTATGTTAGGTGGGGCCGCTGCAGGATCGTACGGAAACCTATCCAGCGACTTCAAGGATTATTACAGTCTGCTGTCATCTGTCATCACCAAGTGAGTATTTCACGGCATTTGCTATTACATCCATCGCCTGAGTCAACGACAAATTTCTCTCGTTCAGACATCGTCTTGACGGAATCGATCTCGACATAGAAGAAGGCGACAGCTTGAGCAGCATCGAGCAGATTATCAAGCAACTCAAGGCAGATTTTGGCCCCGATTTTATCGTCACCCTGGCGCCTGTAGCATACGCCATGAAAGGCAACGCCGACCCTTTCTCTGGCATCAAATACAGTGATCTAGAAACTGCCTTCGGCTACCTCATCGACTGGTACAACGTCCAATTCTACTCCGGCTTCGGGACCATGAGCACAAGTCGAGACTATATAGATATTGTCACTGATTGTCCCCTGGACCCTTGCAAGCTGGTTGCAGGCACCCTTACCAGCACGTCGAGCGGCTCTGGATACGTAGATTTGGACACCGTCAAGTCCACGATGAGGCAATTGCTGAGGATCTACGGGTCTCGATTCGGAGGTATTGCCGCCTGGGAGTACTACAACTCGGACCCTGACACCAGCGAACCATGGTCCTGGGCGGCTTTGATGAAAGTAACGATGATGAATTGGAAGGACGTCCTTGCGGCAGAGTAGAGGTGCCAAAGCGGTGATCAATCGAGATCGAAAATTCTTTTGCGAGTGATCTAGATAGTCTTTTTGAAAACCGTTCCGTATGACTTACGCCTTGAATGCCCTGTAACATACTTGGGAATAGCAGCCCCAACACTTGGTCCAGATTTTGGAAACCATTTAGATTGAGTCATCGACAGCAGGACAGACTTGGTGATAATTATAACTTGGCAATTTATTCAAGCCTTCTAGTACTTCATTCCACAGGCTTCTCCAACCAACGTCTCGCTTCGAAATCGGCCAATGTATCACTGAATGTCTCTTCCTTGCTTCTATACTTGAGTCCAAGGATCCGCTTCCCTTTCGACCCATCATAGTCATACGAAATCGTCTTGTCTAGGTCGGGTTTACCGCGAGGCAGGATTCCGGAAGCGTACAACTTCGGCTGGAGAGAGTTGATGATGTTTCCTGCCGCCAGAGTGTCAGTCGCTGTACGGCAGCATGTCTGAGTGGACTACTCACGGGTTTCTTGCCAAGTGATGGCCCCTGTTGCATAAGGCCTCGTCAGCGCTTTCAATTACAGGTAAAAGCAACAGGCGGCGTACCATTGGAAATAATCATCCTCTCACCGCCCGCTTCAGCCTTGCTAAGCGCCACGACGTGGGCAGAGGCGATATCCCGCACGTCAATGAACGCGTAAGTCTGCTTGAGCTCCTCATCAGATACGTCCTTCTTGGTGATGATCTTCCACCAGGTGGCCAGAGAGGCGTTGAGCTGGTGTGGTTTCTTGGGGTCTAGGAGGGTAGGCTATGTAATTTGAGGCAGGATTGACATGGATCAGACAATGAAGGCAATTCCCAGAATTCAGACTTACACCGATAACCTACGATACGATGATGTTAATCGGATATCAGCGCAAGGGTGCCGTGTATGGTGGTGAAAGACTCACCAAAGACGGATTAAGTGCAACAAGGTCCCAGCCAATTTCGGCTTTATGTTCGTTGTAAAACTTCCACGCGGCTATTTCAATACGTTAGCTACACTAACAGAATATCTTGAGGCTGGACTATTACTCACCTTTCTCAGCAAGCGTCTTGGAAGCACGATATTTGGTCAGGTCGGGAGCATCCTTACCCTTCTCTTCGGTTATCCTGACAGACTCATCTGCCCAGTTGTCTTCGTTGAAAATAGTGTTCGGTTTGTTCACGGGACCGATGACGGCTGCACACGAAGATGTAAAAACAACGCGCTTGACGCTCTTTCTTCAGAAATATGAGGTTTAATGTGTGTAGCACTAAAGTTAGTGAGGATACTTACCCAACTCTTGCGGCGCTTTTCAGGAGGCTGAGGGTGCCATCTACAGCGGGTTTGATATAGGCTGTTGCACGATCGTGAGTGAAGTGAGGGTAATTGGGACATGGAAATGTTTCATACCATCAGGGTCTTCGGAATCGGTAGTGACAGGCGACGCCATGTGTATGATCGCGTCAACGTCTTTCACCGCATTGTCGAAGCCACCGTCCTATCACGGGCAAGTACCAAGCATCAGCGGTGCTTTATAGAATAAAACGTCACGAAACCGACATTACCTTGTAAAAGTCTTTGACGACGACCCATTCAACATTGGAATTAAGAAAGTAGTCTCGAAGCCCCATCCCCTTCTCAAGAGAGCGGATCGCCCCACGAACTGAATATCCTTGCTCGAGGAGGGTACGAATCACCCACATCCCAATGAAACCATTCCCGCCAGTGACGAGGATACGCGTGTCTCTGTTTGGTTCAACGGTGGGCATTTTTACAAGAATTATTTGCAGGTGGTGAGACTGAGTAGAGCAGATAATTATCTGTCTCAGGTTCGAGCCAACTTTTTATAACTTCAGCTTTGATGACGCAATATAATACGACGACGAACGAGGCTCACGTGTAGAAGTCACAGTCTAGTCCAATATTATGGCGGTTTAGAGGAGGAAATTGCATTTGGCTGGATATTGTCGAGAATCTCGCGCAGGAATGTCGCACAGAAGAACGACGACGCCACACTAGATCAAGGGTATCTAGGATCTCCTTGTCCAAGTTGGCACGTTCGGGCTTCATTCCGCCACATGGATCCTTTGATTAAAGTCACAGAGTCATTACAGGAAGCACAAAAGTAATCGGCAGTGAGGTAAAGCCACACGGCTGAAGTAGGTTGGTGGACCAAAGGAAGCGAAAGTGTTGTAGAGTTGGCCAGGAAAAAGGATGCGAAGTGCCAAGAGTCGAGACCACAAGTCCTCGTGAGAATCTTTTGCCTCTGTACTTAGACGGACCGACACCTCCGAAAGTTCTAACTGGGTAAGTCATTCTCACGGCTTCAAAAAGTTGATCTCCCTCCCTCGCCCGCGCACATTCTTTATTCTATTTCTCTACCTTTCCTTCCACGATGGCAGCTAGAAAACGTTCTGCAGAGTCAGGATCCGAGTCGGACTCTGACGCGCCAGAAGCGGTCTCTCTTTCTCAGTCAAAACAGCAGGCTCAGAAACTAGAATCATCACGGCAAAATGCTCTGTTAGCCGAGCGACAGAACAAGAAGTCGAAGAACAGGGAGCGGGATAGGAAGCTGAAGCAGCGGGCTGAACTCAATAAGGCTCTGACTGGAAAAGGAAAAGAGAAAGCCAAGGACTCAGGAAAGGCAAAGGCAGAGGATCGGGACGAGTCAAGCGAAGATGAAGACCAGCACGAATTCGAGAGTGGTAGTGACGATGAGGAAGCAGACGAGCTGGAAGCTAGGATGCGACGTGCCATGAAAGAGGCCAACGAAGAAGACGATGACGAGGACAGTGAAGATGACGAGGAATTCGAAGGCTTCGGAGGTGTCGAAGAGGACGAGGACGACGATGACGATGAAAGCGGCAGCGGCGAGGACGATGAGGAAGATGAAGACGAGGTGCCTTCTGGGCTAAGCTCTGACGACGAGAAACCCGAGCCTTCTTCCTCCTCCAGACGACGGAAGCCTGCGTCTAAACACAATCCGGAACACCTTCCAGATGAACTTTTTACAGCGGCGTTCGCTTCCCAGTCCAACAACAAGCGGCCAATACCAGAAGATTCAGAGGCTGACCCTCAACGCAAAACTCCGCCGCAGAAGAAAAGGAAAACAAATTCCAAGTCGCCAAAAGACATCGTCGTTGGGTATGTTTTGTCTACATCCTCCTTCTATTCTAGAAATTGAGGTATTTCGTCGATTCTTAGCTCACGCGCCATCCGCGTGCTGCCATCTTCTACGGCGCCACCAACTCCTGCCACCCTACCATCGTCCAAAATCCAAAAATTCCTAGACAGGACGCTCGCATTGAAGGGAGGAAAGCAAAGGGGTAAAGGATGGGAACGACGACCAGGTTTGTTCACATCGTCTTCATATTACGCGTATTTCTGATCTTTGTGCTTCGTGCTTTGCAGTCAATATTGGCGTCTTGAGAGGAGCTGGTCCTGCAGCTAATTTCGTCAGAAGTTGACGCGTTGCATCTTCCGTGAATCTCCCTTTTCATTTATTTTTTCCGCGATTTTTACGTATATTCTACAATCTTCGACGTTCTTGGTTTGAAATTTGAGCGGAAGTGTGTATCAATGTCATTTTATACGTCATTATTCCTTTCCATGGCCAGGTTCAAGGCTCATTAAGCGTACGAAGAAGAATAATGCCTTTGACTTTTTGATCATGTTCTAGCTTGGAGTAGCTTCTGGTAGGTAGAGTATGGATCTTTATATTCGTATCTTGACTGTCCTTGTGTGCTTCTGGTTGGTTCCCTTCTGTTATCTCCCCTTCCACCCTAATGGGCGTGATAAGTCCAAGATATCTATTACTTGGCTTATGCTGCGAATCGAGAACGCGTTTGGGGACATACCACATGACCAGCTGACGCGTGTGCACGTGCGTGACAGACAGGCCTTCGAGTCTGTGCGTGGCCTTGTTTTTCGACTCTCCTCTGCTTCTTTGCCATGTCCCAATTTTTGTCTTCGCAGTTCCTCCGTAGAATATACAAGTCTAACGGTACTCTAGTCAGATGGTCTGACGCGCATCGACCATTCAGCTCAACATTGAATATCAATAGCAGTTTGGGCCGGGGAGGCCCCTTTAGCTTAACTTTCATATTCAGTAAGTCTTTATCCGGCAGTTTTTCAGAAACTACTGGTAGTAACACACTATACGTGTTTTCTAGGTGACCCTATCGATATCACGGATCACAACGAGGAAGACGTGGACCTTGAAGATCACTTCGTCGTCGAGAAGGATCCCATGCGGATTAATTATCCGTCCGATGCGCGCGTCCTGATGTCCATCCCGCCGAGGATAGATGGGCAGCCTCCAGACCCTGATGGCCATGCTGAATGCATACTCTATGGCATGGCCAAAAGCAAGATAGTCAACCATCCCGAATATCCTAAGGCCGTTCCAAAGCCCGTCGGCTCGCGTCCATATGATGTCAAGCAGACTCGAGACATGGGTTTGGGCCTCTTCGCGGCGCGTGATATACTACCTGGCGAACTCGTCATTGCAGAGCGTCCTTTGCTGCTAGTCCCGATCCTGCTCACGAAGAAGAATCCGTTTTCTAGTCCTGATGCACCGACGGAGCTTGCACACCGCTGGCTCACTCAGGCCTTCGCGAGACATGAGATGGAACTTGAATTGGCGGTGCGACGAATGTCATCCATGGCCCGGGAAGCTTTCCTTTCGCTATATATTTCCGACCACAGGCCTACTGGCTCTGATCTATCAGGAATCATTGAAACCAACGCAATACGGAGGCTACAGTTCTTTGGTGATTTGAACCCTGGTCACATGGCGGCCCTTCCTGGTGCTACGGAGCCAGCCCCAGATCAGGACCACAATTATCTCGGTGTTTTCAACTTTATTTCCCGTATGAACCATAGGTTTGTCGTTTTTATCCTCTTTATCAATCGTACCAATTCTGCTTTTTCAGCTGTTCACCCAATGTGATACCAAAGTTTGACACACCGTCATTGTCGCTCCAATTTTTTGCTCCAGAAAAGATCAAATCTGGAGAACAAATTTTTCGCCACTATAGCGACTTGAGCCAGCCTTACAATATACGACAGGCTGCCTTGTCTCAGAGATTTGGTATCTGGTGCTCTTGCCCAGCTTGTACAAACGCGACACCTGCGTCCGATAAGCTGCGTATCACGCACGAGCAACGCTTTCAAGACTACTTCAGAGACTGGCATTCGAGTCGAACATCGCGCCAACCGTCCGTATCTCAGGCGGAGGGTATGCGCCATCTAAACCCTATGCTACGCCTTCGGCAGCAGTTGGCAGAGGAAGGGTTAACAGCCACACCAACATATGGTATGCTCTGCGCTCTCATCGCTACCGTTTATGAGAAGATGGGGATGAAGAAAACTGCAGACAAGTACATGGAGATTTTTGAGGGATATGCCGGTTATTTCGAAGGCCTTTCCGACCTCTGACAAATGAAAAAGTTGCAAAAGTTTGACACATCTGGAATCCTTGGCGGAATTGAACAATCTCGAGTGCGCTGACCATACTTTTCGTTCTCGTCTGTAGCGCACTATCTGAAAAGTTAGGCTTCAGGAACGGCCCTTGCTGATGAAATGATAAGCTTGTTGTAAGTTAGATTAATACCATATAGTCTGGAATATCGCAAGTCCATCTTGAGCCTACTGTACCTGCGACTCTGCTATCGGCTTTGGTTCTCCAAACGTTCCAGCGATAGTGCGAGCAAATCAACGAAATGATCATCCTTCTCTTCGATGTATAGAGAAAATTCCACCTCATCCGTATATTTTGATATCTCCGTGATGACGTCTTGCCCGATGTAAGGAATGGGTTCGCTGTCGTTCCGGCTACATTGAATATCGATCGACGTCAATGGACGCCGACGGCGACTTCCTTTGGAGAGAGGAACCAAGAAGTTTTTGAGAACGGACCAGGGATACGGACCCTGTCCAGCCCAGACGAAGGTCCTAAGCAAAGGAAGCAAGGGCTGGGTCGATACAGGTACAGGAGTTTCCTCGGTAGGCAAATGGTCGATGAAGGCCCTATGTAGATCAACCTCTGCTTCGTCAACAAAGCCATCACGAATGAAAAGCTCCTCCAATGAGGGTGTCGACCTCAATATGTTAACCAGGCCTTGATCGGAATAGTCAGGCTCTTGAACCGACAATGTTTTCAATCCGCAGGAGGACCGATTGAGGAAGGAAATGAGAGGCTCATGGTGTAACTCGCATCTGTCGCCATGAATACCGAGGTCTGTCAATGCCGGTAATGTCACATTGTCAAGAAAGTCGGATGCTGCTTCGCCGCAAGAAAATTCGACGACCAATGAATCAAGCCGCGAGCTTGTGACATGGTCAATCTCTTCTGTTCCTAAAGATGTGTCCAGCTTTTTGACGTATTCGAAGCGACACTGAGACAGATGCGGCGCAGCACGGAATATTTCCAAGATACGATCGACTTGGAGGTGGGCGATTGTACAAGAAGTGAGATTCGACCAATCCAAGCTGTCGTGTGTTAACTGTATGCAGTGAATTTCCACGACGCGAGGCTTGAGGCGGGACAAGCCAGGTATGCGAAACTCGCCGTCAGAGTCAGGAGCAAGGGCAAGTCTGTACACCGTGGGGGACATGGAGGCGGATACGTCAAGACGACAAAGCGCTTCTAGGGGTAAGTCCAAATCCAAGGAATACCAGTGGTGGCAATGCTGATTCAGTGTGTCGACTAAACTGATCAGCTGGTCAAGTTGAAGTTCTCCATCAGCAGAGGATATGTGGACTGAGATGAACAATGGAAGTGCACCGGATCTGCTGAGCCAGTCCTTGGCAAGCTGGATACATGTCGCCATTTTGCGCGTTCTAGGTTTGTAGAGTAAAAGATCCGTCCATATCTCGGGAGTTGTCCACGCAATTTCGCGCCATCTCTTGCTCACAGCTCCAAGGGTGAATGGCGAAGTTTTCCGGACAAGCTTTGACGCGTAAAACGCGAAAATGATGGACATGACTTCGACCGGCAGGCGATCAAAGATGGAAGAGTGGTCGTGGTCAGGTCGAGATTCAAGGGCGTCCTTTTCATCCAAGAGAGCTTGGAGTGCCAATTGCATCTGCACGATTTCCTTCTCCAGGCGTCTCAGCCTCCCACAGACCTTGCAGTCGCGCAATCTGGGTGAGTGGCATGGTCCTTCCGAATCCGAAGCGTGCTGCTGTCGTACGTGCAGTAAAGATTGGGAGGCAGGAATCATATCTAAAGCAACGCTAGTTCTTAGGCTTTCACTAGCATATATCGCACGCAAAATACTCACTTTGTCGCTCAAACCACACTATGTCAACCGATGTGTGGAATCCCTCCAGAAGCCGTCGCTTGCTCCTGGGCTTGCGCAACGGTTAACACCCTAAGTTCTTGAACCATTAAGATGTGAATGGGGCTTACCGCTGACAGAGCTGTCCTTTGATGGACTTTCGAAAGGAATTATACATAACGGACAGAAACGCGACCGAGATGGCTTCCTCCTGGCGTTGCGGTGGAAAAGAAAGAAAGAACGCGCCATCACAAATTCAATGGCGACCTGTCTTCGGATAAAATTAGATGTGCTTCGGAACGTCGTGCGTTCGAACCGTTGATGGCGCAGAATTCTTCGATTATTATCCGTCTCCTGAGCCTGAGGCGTAACTTAGCCCAGTGCTTGCCATGCATTAGATTAAGTTGCGACTCACCCATACTGAATACCCCGTAAGTTTCTCACTCGATTTACCCTTAGATAACCTCTCAGAAAATTTGGCCTAGGGAAATGTTGGCAAAAATGTTGGAGAAATGTTATCCGCACAGAAAAAATAAGTAGTTCGACGTGCTTGATTCCAATCCAAACGACTCTCAGCGAACCTCTGCGTATGCTTCGTGATAGATCTTCTCATTGCTGTGGCCTGCTAATAGTTGGGTTAGTCCATCGCGTGGCTGGGGTCAAATTGGATCTGGCCAGTGGGGTTACGTAAGGCTTCAAAGGCCTTCATCCTACCACCATCATCGACGTCCACTATTCTTTTGAGATGGCAAATAATGTCCAGATTCAATCTATTCTGTCCCTCTCATGATCCTTCTGAGGTTCCATATCTTATGGGTGCTTCGTGCTAACAATAGGTCCATTCTCCCGCCTTATGTACGACTGAAGCTTCACAAGGATGTCTTTTCGGTCGTATAAAGACCATTCTTCCACGAGGCATTCGTCCACGTTATCGAGCCACCCATGAGTAACGACCGCCTCGAAAAGCCTGCCAAGTCTCAGGATGAAGAGTTGCTCGCCTTCCTGGGATATAAGCAAGAACTAAAGCGTGACTTTTCATGGTTGGAGCTACTCGGCTTGAGCTTCAGCATCACTGGGGTTGTCCAATCGATAACGTGTGCTTATCTCTTGTTCTGCTGACACGCATCTAAACAGCGAGGACAGGAGCGTTTTGGTTTATTCTCTTCCTAATGGCGGAGCGGTAGCGATGGTTTGGGGAGCGAGTGATTTTCTTCTATCGCGAGGCGAACAACTAACTCCGCAAGCGATGTAGTGGACGGTCTGTTGCTTCTTCTTCATGGCGATAGCGTGCTCTCTTGGTGAATTGGCCTCCTCAGCACCAACTTCAGGAGGGTTGTACTACTGGTCCTTCCATTTCTCCTCGAACAAATATCAGAGGTTCCTGTCATGGACAGTCGGATGTGAGCATTCTATTGCTTCAATGGCGTTCAGCGACATAAAGTCTGATTGCAGATGTCAATAACATTGGATGGATTTCTGGCTTCACCGGGTTAGATTTTGCCACCTCCCTTCAAATATTTGCAGGAGTGACGATAGGGTCCGGGGGTACGTTTGTGCCGACCAATGGCCAAATCTAGTCCGTCTTCTCTTTGATGGTCGCATACCCCACAGCTCACGATATGAATTTAGCGGTCTATTCTGTGCGCTCGTGGTATTCCACGCCATGTTAGCTAGTCTCGCAACGAGGTTCCTAGCACGACTCCAGCCATTTTATCTGGCCATGAACATCCTGTGCGTGATTTTATTCATATTGTGATTGCAGGAATATCATCTCTGAATGAGCCTATGGCAGTGTCTTTGTGGTTCTGATAATCGCTTTACCGATTGCCACCCCAGCCGAATTCAAGAATTCCGCTAGTTATGCTTTTGGAAATTTCGAAAATCGTACGCATGTCGACATCTAATACCGAGCCTTTTTCTCAATTGTCGCCAGTGACACTTTGGCCAAACGGATTTGCATTCTGTCTTTCGTTTTTAGCACCGACATGGACGATGGGTGATTGGTCCATACTGTGTTTGAGTACCACTGTGTCACTAATAATCTTGTGCAGGAGGCATCGATGCTCCCGTCCACATCAGCGAAGAAGCGAGAAATGCAAGTGTTGCCGTACCTAGGACCATCATCATGTCCACCGCCTTGGGGTGTATTCTTGGCTGGGGTGAGTTGGGCCACTTCTTTTTCTGATTTGATCAATGGCTTATTCGCCTCTCTTCAGCTCTGAATGTCGCCATTGCATTCAACATGGGAACTGATATAGCAAATATTTTGTCCAATCCAATAGGCCAGCCAATGGCTACTGTGAGTGGTCGTGCTTCTGGAAGGGAACGTGGCGGCAGGCTCAGGCTTTATGCAAATAGATTATCTTGAACAGCCTCGGCCAGAAGGGTACACTCGCGGTATGGTGCTTCATCATAGTCATCATGTACGTATAATACTTGTCAACTGCATGGCCGTCCGAGCCGACTTCCTGAATATTTGATAATAGGAATATGGCCTCTATGGACATTGTTAGCGGATTATTCCTGCCGTGCCTGCCCTCGAACTGACCTTCGAAACAGTTGGTCGCTTCATCCCGCCAAACGTTTGCTTTCTCCCGCGATGGTGCCCTCCCATTCTCCAAATACCTGTACAAAATCAACAAAACTACGGGAACGCCTGTCCTTTGCGTCATATTCTGCGCGGCGATTTCCATGCTCCTCGGACTGCTTTCGTTTGCTGGAACGGCAGCGATCGGCGCCCTCTTTAGCTTGGGCATCGTCTGTCAGTACACCGCTTATATGATTCCCATCCTGGCTCGCCAGGTGGGGAAGAGGCAGTTTAGACCTGGGCCCTACAGTCTTGGAAAGCTGGTGTGTTGATCAGGTGTTTCAAATGAACTATAGATTGACTTGCCTCTTAACACAGAGCTCCGTGGTATCGTACACCGCCGTTGCTTTTATGGCATTCATCATTATTATCCTTCTATTCCCACTAAATCCCGATCCGACTGCAGCTGAAATGAATTACAGCATCGTCGTAGTTGGGGGCATCCTCACGCTAAGCACGGTCTACTATTTCCTCCCAGTCTATGGGGGAAGACACTGGTTTTCGGGGCCTGTACGCAATGTCGACGGTGTTCCTTCAAGGGAAGAGGACGAAAAGCAGAGTTTCGAGAAGGGCGAAGTTGAGGTCGTGGTCAATGATAATAATTGATTAATCTGTGGCAACGCGTTCTAGAATGACTTGATGGTACAATTGTATGTAATATGGAATATGGAACAGTGCAGAAGTAAACGTAGTATGTACAAGAAGGAAGGGTATAACGTCCGCAAAGTATGGTACATGATGAATGCAAGCAAGAAATCGAATCTAGATATGGGGGACAGAAGGGGGGTCAGAAACGCCAGTTACATCCTCTTCCTCAAAACGTGAGGCTCAACGATGGAGCTCTTGCAAATAGCCTTCCAAAGCAGCCGCCACGACAGCGGATTCCCCTCCTCTCTCTGCATCGTACACAAACTTCCCTCAAGCTCGCTGCCATCTCCTCCGGGCAAAGTGTACACGAACCGCTCGACATTAACCCATCCCTTGAACCTCTGATTCCGCTTGTCGAATCCGCCAATGATCATGCGCCAGACGTCCGCGCCTCGCTCGTTGACAATCTGAGCAGGAGGTTTGGTCTTCACTTGGTTTTCGCATTCGGCAGAGTTGAGGAATTCCTGAATGAGGTTGATGAGCAGCGAGGGCCCGAGAGAGGCGTAGAAACGGGTGAGATGTGGGTTGTAGCGTGACCCGGACTGGGTTTGCGACTAGAACGGGTGAAGTTTGGGTGAAGATGCGAAGAGAGTTAGAAGAGAAGGTGACATACGAAGAGCATGAGCGATTGCGTGAATTGGGACTGATGTGGGGTGGAAAGCATCATTTCATCCTCGTCCACATCCATGGGTGCTCCCAGGTTTGGGTTTGCCAGGTCGAGGTCTCCGTTATCTCGAAGAGATTGAGCCAGTCTCTGTGCCAGCTCACCAGGTCGACCCGTCAGTTGACTTTGCCTAGACGATACAGAAGAGGAATCAATCAAGATGGGCCACAGAAGAATGCGAACAGTCTTACCTGGTACACCAAGGATGCTGGAAAGCGTCTTGAAGCGTCATCCGGATGTCAGGATCGACTGTCAACATCCCTCTTATGAGGGCTATAGAAGGAAAAGAGTCAGAAACGGGTCATAAACAAGGACGAGGATGAGGGGCAGCATACATAGCGGCTCTTCAGGTATGCGATTCCACGGATCTTCATAGAAAATCTCTCCAGAGACATAGCGGCAGAACTCGGGACTGTTGGCTGTCGGTTCGTCCCATGGCGTATCTGTCGGCAAATCAATGAGTGTCGCAGTAGACAAAGGAAAAGGACGCACTGCCAGCAAGGAGGGTGAAAAGAATCACTCCTACGCCCCACACGTCAATCGGTTCAGCATGATACGCTTTATCGCTGTTCAACTGCCATGATCTCGATAAGCAAGCAAAACAGCCATCTAGAATCGGAAGACTCTCACTTCAGGTGCAACATACGGCAGACTACCACATCTTTCTGTCAACATCCTCGTCTTGCCTGACTCCTTGAGACGAAATACGGAAGATAGACCGAAGTCCGAGATTTTGAGCGTGCCAGCGGCGTCGAGGAGCAGGTTCTCGGGTTTCAGGTCGCGGTGACATACGCCTTCGGAGTGAATGTAGTGCTAACGAACGGCATCTTGAAATATTCCAGGAGAGATCTCAGAGGTAAACGTACCATGCCCGAGATCAACTGCGTGAAATATAATTGTGCAACATCCTCGCTCACACCCACGTCCGCGGCTACAGTGACATTTTCGATCAAATTCAGAACTTGAACACGTCGACAGGTCGTCAAAGCGACATGACTCACCGATCTTGTCGAACAGATCACCACCTCCTGCCAGCTCCATGAGCATGTAGAACCCTGGGACGTATGTCTCCTTGTGCTTCAGCTCGACGATGACTGCGTTCAAGAACTCCAGGACGTTTTCGTGCTTGAGCGCGGCGTGGATGCGCATCTCTTTCTCTATGGTCTTGCGTTCTTTCTCCGTTGTTTCTTCTGTTAACTTGATGATTTTACATGCCGCCACTCGGTGTTCTTCGATATTGACTGCGCGGTAAACACTGTCGAAAGAAGACGACACGTCAGCGAGACGAACATGTAGATGTCGAAGAAGATATGTCAGATAAAAACGCAGCACAAAACGGGTTTCCCGACAATCTAAGAAAGCAGACGGCTTGCTCACCTTGAGAATCCTCCTCCACCGATTTTGTCAACCAATTCATATCCTATCGTCCAATATTCGAATGAAATGAGCTGTCAAAGTCACATCCATCCACAACTTTGTACTCACCAACAATTTTTGGGTACCTTATCCCTCCCATGTTGGCCTGAAGGTAATGGTGGGTCGGAACAGGAAGATGTTGAATTTCAGAGATGACCGGAACAAAAAAACAAAAACGGTTGTTGAGTTTTCGGTCCCGATAATTGACACGCGCGACGCGTCACATGCACGTGGATTAATGTCACTACCCCTATAATGTCACTTTCTCGAGAGATTTAGTGCGAAATGTCCGAAGACCAGGTAAACTCTGGTAGAAAGAAATCTGAAATGAGACTTTTGTATTTCGAGTGGTAAATCCTTGAGCATACAATTGACTTCCCGTCGTGTCACAGACTGGCTGACCGTGCCTGTGATATTTTTACTCTGCCAATTACATCATAAGATTCTCCCTATAAAGTGTCTGATTCCCTGGGGCTTCCTCAGTTCTTTCTCATTCGAACAGTGAACTGGCTACTTGCAACATCAATGACATCTATCGACAACGCCAAATGCATTCTCATCACTGGAGCAACGTCCGGCATTGGGCGTGCTCTAGCTCTTGCCCTGGTCAAGCTCCCTAATCGCCCGCAAATCGTTGCAGCGGGGCGTCGTAAAGAACGCCTTGAAGAGTTGAGCAAGGTCGAGGGGATTTCCACCATACAGCTCGAACTTAGCGGGGACCCGAATGCGCTGAAGCAGACAGCGCAGGATCTCATTAGGCGTTTTCCTGAGGTGTGTTGATTCAAGGATTGCACACCGCAACGGCATTCGCGAAGCTAACGAACTCAAAAACAGCTAGATGCAATCGTTCTAAATGCGGGAGTTCAGTATGAATTTGACTTCAAGAAGCCAGAGAGCATTGACACCAACGGTGAGCAAGGATCTGCAGTCTATGACCGTCATCCACTCGCTCAGTTCCTGCTTCAGCCATTCTCAAGGAAATCAACACAAACTACACCTCAAACGTCATATTCATAACGCATATCCTTCCTCATTTCCTCAAACTCTCTGTAAGACGTCATGGCATACTTGCTCCGTTCAATCACGCCTGACCTTGATTGGTGATATTCTAGGAACAAGAGCGTCCTTCGTTTATCATCACCGTGTCCTCTGGGCTCGGTATTGTACCATTCCGCCCTCCAGTGGCCAATTACTCTGCCACAAAAGCAGCGCTTCACAGCTTTTCGCTCTCATTGAGAGCCCAGCTCGTGGGTACCAATGTCAATGTCGTCGATATTGTGCCTCCGTAAGTCATCATCTCGTATTGCAGCCAATTCCAATGATGCTTACTTGACTTGTTTGCAGTCTAGTCGAATCTGAACTGCACGATGGTACGATGAATTGCTCTTTCTTCAATCAGATTGCTGACGCTCCTACAAGTTCAAGGGAAAACTGAACAGCTGTCCAAGCACTGGATGCCCCTCGACCAATTCATCAGCACAGTGCTCGATGGACTCCGGAAGGGCGCACACAATATTCCAGTTGGAGACGCCAAGACCGACTACGAGAAATTTGAGAAGGGTAAGGAAGACAGAGTGGCGCATGCAGCGTTGGAAGCGGTGAAGAATTAATACCTATGAGATTACAATGCAAGACTAGGAGGCCAGTAGTCGTTGTTTCCTATGTACTCGTCACAATTTACGCTTGAACATTGAGTCGCAAGTCATGTCCTTCAGACTGTGTGCTTCTCCAGCCAACCTCTTCTCTTAAAGTCTGCCAACAAGTCCGTAATAGTCTGCTCCCGACTGGTGTACTTGATCCCCAAGACGCGCTTTCCCTTCTCATTATTGTATGTGTATAGAAGAGGAGCGTATAGACCTGGGATTCCACGTGAGAGGATGGCAGAATCATAGAGTCTCGGCTGAAGGCTGTATATGAAGTCACCTATATAGCAGCATGAAGCGGAGAATTAGAGTTAGCGATTTAAGGAAGGTACGCACGAGTTTCCTGCCATGTGGACGCGCCTAATAATGTGTCTGCATAAGCTTGTACTCTCTCGTTAATTATAGGTAAGACGCACCATTGCTTATGATAATCCTTTGATCTCCAGCCTCTTCCTTGCTGAGAGCTGTGACATGTGCAGTGGCTACATCGCGGACGTCGACGAAGGCATAGGTATTCTTGAGATCATCAGCCGATAAGTCTTGAATTATTCTATTCCAAAAGATAAACAAGGAGATGTTGAGATCTTCCGGACGCTGGACTTGATAGAGAGGAGGCTACAATAACGTTTTCGTCAAGAACAAAGTTGATAAGCGAGCGTTCAGCAACTTACACCGAGGACCTGGTCGGAAGTCTGTCAATAGCTGGTAACTAATCATAGAGATATTAACGTACAAATGGAGGATTGAGGACGACCAAGTCCCACTTCGCCTGGTTTTTGTGAGTGTTATAGAACTCCCAAGCGGCTGATGGAATAGGACGCTTCAAATCCAGGCATCTCGCTTGAGACTGAAAACATACCTTTCTCTGCCAATGTCTTCGATGCGCTGTACTTGTCGAGCGGCCCGGCTTCTTTCCCCTTCTCCTTGACAAAGTTTACAATAGAATCTGCCCAGTGGCTCTCGTCGAAGATGGTGAAAGGCTCCTTGACCGGACTGTAGATAGCTACCGCCGAAGAGGTGATCACGATGCGTTTGACTTGATCGCTGAAGTGGGCCGCAATCAGCTATCAAGTTCAAAACTTGTGCGGACTGACGAATTATTTACCCGAACTTGAGAGCGCTCTCTAGTATGCCAACTGTGCCTTTGATAGCTGGTTGGATGTATTCTTCAAAAAAAATGTGAATGATCAAAGATATACCGCAGATGGTTAGAGGAAGGTTTACTTACCGTCGGGTTCAATGCCAGTCATATTGACAGGCGTCGCCATGTGTTCAATTGCGTCTACGCCCTTGACAGCTTCATCAAAAGCACCATCCTATACAGAATCCTGGTTTAATGTATGTATGGCCAGTCAAGTAGAAAAAAATTACCTTCATCATGTCCTCGACGACGAATAGTTCAAATTTGTCACCGTATGAGCTGAAATACTCCTTCAGATGCTTGCCCTTATCAAGGGAACGGACGACGCCACGGACGCCGTATCCCTGCTCAAGCAGACTACGGATAGTCCACATAGCGATGAAGCCATTAGCCCCTGTTACAAGAACGAGGGCACGGGTTGGGTTGACGATAGGCATTTCTCTGGATGATGTAGAACGTAAAGTAAGAGAGATCTTAGAAGTTTATTGGAATGAGAGACGAACGAAGCAGAATTCGAGCTTTTATACCTGGACCAGAAGGCCTCTGGGTCAAATGGGAGGGCAGTACGCGTCCCCAATTTTTGTGGCTGAGTCAGATCAGGAACATGGACCAGCTGTCGGAATGGCAAAAGAACCGTCAAGGTATACGCGTCACTTGCAGTCGATGTGTTTCTAGGAGCGTCGCATTTCGAAAGTGATCTGCATTGGCATACGACCTTCCAAAATAGAACAGAACTTACAAACAATTTTGTCATCACAGGGCGTTGCCTCGGTTTTGAACCCGTTTTGGTCGAATAAATCCCCATTTCCTGGTGGTTGGACTGATGAATCACCGATCAACGGAATTTAGGGTTCCAGAGAAGGAGAACAAAAGGGAAGAGCCCGGTTCTAGCTGGAAGACACCAGCTCGATATCGTCGTGAGCTCTCGGTATCGACGCAGAGGTGCTGCCTGGGGACTGGATTCCGTATGTGGCTTTCTGTGACGTCTTGCATGGCGGACACGTCACTGTTCAACCATGCGGAGCTCTAGACCGGGGAGAGAATTTATGAAGTGAAGAGCCTTCGAGTTTGAAGAAATGAGGAACCTTGGCAACTCTAGCCTGGGGCGAGTTTGAGGACATGATTCAGATCATTGAGCTGGAAATTTTTGGCAGGCCAGCGCGAAGAGTCACGCCCACGTGGGTAGATTGTCACACCCAGCTCTCGCTCGCATTCGCCCCTAAGTAGTTCAAAAGTATCGAATCTGTTGAGAGTACTCTTATCATTATACAGAGTTCTCGCTACTTCAAAAGAAGAAATAATCTAGTCTATCATCTCCTCTCCATAGTGTTGCAAAACGCCTGACAATACCATGGCCTCAGCCCTCAGTCAAGCTTCTGAAGCCACCCTCTCTGCTCCAAATCAGCTATCGTATCCCTTATCATCTGCTCTTCACTGATATACGTGAACCCAATGATTTTCTTTCCCTTCTCTGGGCTGTAAACATATTCAATCGTTTCCTGGAGATTTGGATTCCCGCGTGGGAGGACGTCACTTTCATACAAGTCAGGACGAAGAGTGTGAGCGACGTTTCCTGCAGCAGACAACATACTGAGTCAGAATCTGAGCAGGATAATACGGGTCGAGTACGTACGAAGTCTCTGCCAGGTTGAAGCGCCGTTGGCGATTATGATTCTCTCTCCAGCAGCGTGTTCGTTCTTGAGCACCTCTACGTGCGCTTTCGATATGTCTCGGACGTCGATAAAGTTGTACGTGAGTTTGAGCTGCTCGTCGGTTTTGGACGGGTCTGTCAGGTTCAGCCAGAACAACTCAAGGGAGAAGTTGAGATCCTTTGGCGATTTGGCTTCGAGGAGGGTAGGCTGTGGAATTTACAAGGGTAAGCCAACGCACGAAGAGGTAACGGGTTCAGAAGTGCTCACGCCAATCACGAAAGGAGGATGGAGGGCTATCAGGTCCCACTGAACCTTGTTCTTGTGTTGAGTATAGAAGTCCCAAGCAGCTTCGACCTTAATCAATTTCCCTGTAAATCCGACAATAGCGGCTTGACTGACCTTTCTCAGCCAGAGTTTTTGACGCCCTGTATTTGACAATCGGGAGCGCGTCCTTCCCCTTTTCCTTGACAATTTGGATTGCTTCGTCATTCCAATTAGTCTCATCAAATATGTGACCGGAGTTCGGGGGTGTACTGTAGATTGCTGCAACGGAAGATGTGATGACGATACGTTTGATGGTCGACCTAGCAGGAGATATTTATGAGCACAATCAGAAATGGGAAAGTACAAGAATAAAATACGTACCCAAAGTTGACGGCGCTTCGAAGTACTCCAAGGGTACCCTGTATGGCGGGTTTGATGTATTCTATTACCAGCCAGCGTGAGTGACGTATAAGAGAGAAACTTGCTGAAAGTCTAACCCTCTGGATCAACGGCCGTCATTGTCACAGGTGAAGCCATATGCTCGATGGCATCCACACCCTTGACGGCGTCGTCGAATGCACCATCCTGGCATGAAATAGATATGTCAGCCGGTACTGTGAGATACGAAAGCGAAGAAACCTTGCCTTCATCATATCCGGAACGATGGCCAACTCGAGCTTATCACCATAGGAAGCGAAGTACTCCTTCAGCCTCTTGCCCTTATCTTGGGACCTGATAACTCCTCGAACGGTATATCCTTGCTCAAGAAGGTGACGAACGACCCACATGGCGATGTAGCCATTAGCCCCCGTGACGAGGACGCGGGATCCTGGAGCGACTGTCGGCATTATGCTGTTGAATGGCCAATGTTATCTGGCGAAGTGGTGGTGGGAAGGTCTGGTTATTCTTAATCTCGACGTTCGATTTTTCGGTGAACCTTTATAGCAGCGCCCTTGGAACGAGCACTGCGGAACTTTGAGCTCCAAGTCACCGCGGATGACATTAATGATGATTCACCAACGACCAAGCGCCTTCCTGAAGAAGAAAGGCCATTACTGGATTTGAAACCGGCCATTTCAGAGAGCGGTTCCGTGGTCGGTGGCTTCGCTGAAGTCGACGTTGTAACCCACGTCTCATGGAGGGTGTTGGGAGAATGTCGCTTGTCATCCAGTCATTTGGCGAGGGTAAACGAGTCGGTCAATTACCAATTCCTTTGTCATACGGCAAATACTTGTCCCCATCTATACTTAGTTTGCTTCAGGTCCGCTTTTCACCGCGGTGCGCCACAATCCTCCTCTGGCTCTGTTCTCGGTTACGGACAGATGTGGTGAAGCAGGAGGCGTCAAGTATCAGGTACGGAAGCTGCGAGTCTTGTCTCAAAGTAAGATATTACAGTTCTTAGTTCGTGCTAGCTATGTATATACCTCAACTTGAAGCACTGGCACTGGCGGGCTTCTCAAGCCATCCCCTGGCTTTGAAGTCATCCAGCAACGTTGCAATCATTTTCTCTAGGCTGAAAGTGTCAAAGCCCAGGAATTTCTTCCGTTTCTCGTTGCTGTACTTGAAAAGGAGAGGTGCCTCCAAATTCGGATTTCCGCGCGGTAGAATACCGGAGTCGTAAAGATCTGGCTGGAGGGCATGGATGGTGTTACCTACAGAGCGGTGAAGTCATCAGCGTAAGCTCAAGCCAGCTGATAAAACCATTGCCATACGTGTTTCCTGCCAAGTAGTGGATCCTGATGATATCTATGAGATTGGTGCTCGTCTGAGAAAGATTTAGTACTCGCCCCCATTGACGATGATCCTTTCGTCTTTGACCTTTTCATTGCCAAGGACCACAGCATGGGCGGTGGCCACGTCGCGAACATCGACGAAGCTGTAGGTTTCCTTGAGCTTCGCGTCAGGTATGTCCTGAGTTATCGCATTCCAAAAGAGGAACAAGGAAGCGTTGAGATCCTCAGGACGATTGACTTGGTACAGAGGAGGCTACAGAATCATCGTAGATAGAACAACAGTCAGTAACCGAATCACTCACACCAAAAACCTATGAACCGATGCAAATTTAGCAAACTCAGTAAAGCGGTGTCTTTGCCGAATAATTGACGTACAAAAGGCGGGTTCAATACGACCAGATCCCATTTGACTTCTTGTTTGTGAGCGTTGTAAAATTTCCAAGCGGCTGTCGGGCAAAACATACGTCAGATTCATGTTCATCATCTTGGTCTAACTTGCATTGCTCACCTTTTTCGGCCAATGCTTTTGAAGCGCTATATTTCTCAAGCGGCCCGGCGTCTTTCCCATTTTCCTTGACGTAGTCAACAATAGCATCAGCCCATTGGCTCTCGTCAAACGTTACAGTAGGCTGCTCGACTGGACTGTAGATTGCGAGCACGGACGACGTGACGACAATGCGCTTGACCTTGGTCCTATAGAATTGTAGTCAGTGAGGTTGCAGATGGCAACAACGATTGAGGTGATCCATACCCAAATTTGAGAGCGCTTTCAAGGATGCCAACAGTGCCCTTGATAGCAGGCTGAATGTACTCTACAAAGATTTGTCAAGCTCTAACTCTCGTCAGTAAAGATTTATTTGAATACCGTCCGGTTCGATGGCTGTCAGGACAACTGGTGTCGCCATGTGTTCAATTGCTTCCACATCCTTGACCGCTTCGTCGAAGGCACCTTCCTGTCAGAAAGAAAGGTAAAATAGCGTGCAAAAAATCTGAGAGGCTCTTGCCTTCGTTATATCTTCGACGACAAACAGTTCCAGCCTGTCGCCATAGGAGCTGAAGTTTTCCTTCAGATCCTTTCCCTTGTCAAGGGAGCGGACGACAGCGCGGACGTTGTACCCCCGGTCAAGCAGAGCACGTACGACCCACATGGCGATGAAGCCGTTCGCGCCTGTCACAAGGACTCTCGAGCCTGTCGGTTTCACGATGGGCATATTGTTGAATTTACTAGGTTTGGATGTGGCAGTCAAGTTAGGGTCTATTGGATGAGGACACAGGAGACACCCGTTGGTTTTTATAGGACCAGCTAGGGCTAAACACCAGTTGAGATATCTCTCGAAATTCAGTTGATGACTCACCGCACAGTCCTGGGGCACGCTTGTCGGGGCAGCGGAAATACCGATAAGGTAAACGCGGGCAGTGAACGTGTTATAGCCCGAGGGCGGTCCACCTTCAAGTTCCTCTAACGATTTCGCCATCGGTGCGTACATTTCCAAAAACGGAGAACACTTACAAACATTTTTGTCATCTTCCACGTATCCTCTTCCTCCCGCCTACTTTCAATCAAAAAAATATCCAGTATCCAGTGACCTCAGACCCCAAAGGCGGATTACCGATCATCTCATAGGAAAAGGCAAGGCAACGTTGCTGGGCACTAGACGTACGTCCTCCCGCTTGAAACTTCATCCTGGGCCAGTGGAAGGCATTGGCGTTACTTTGGAAGAAGATCCAATGATTCTGAAACATAGGTCTTGTCGCAAAAGCTGACGGATACTGCAATAGACATTAGCAATCTTGACGTGAGTCTAGTCGACCTGTGACTTCCAAGCAATATATCCTCCGTAGTTTCTGGCTCAGACGGTTATACATAATGGAAGGTTATGTTATCTATCGACATCATATTTGATTCGGCTGTCCAATTGCAAATGAATACTCACTTGTGTACTCAAAAGTGGATTGAGAAATGTCTGGCCTTTACGAGGCACTCTATAAACCTTTCAGCATGCATGCAAGCTGGGCGAAAGAAAACAGAGAGAAAGATCATGAATCGCATGCCCCAGTTTCTTTTCTTTACATGGAGGTATAACTCATCACAAGTCAGATCAATCAATACTTGTGCCTTGAGAGAAGAGGTACACTTCTGCAGTGGTGGTCGACGGTTAACCGCCCGACATGCATCGACACGCATCACCAATCCGCAGCGTGAGAATGATCAACAAGTCGCGTCGCTCACGTGCATCCTCAAAGCTGGCACGGCTGTCCAGGTTTTCCTTTCTTTTCTTTTCTTTTCTTTTCTAAATAATCGCATATCCACACAAGTCTCGCATGGCACTTTCAAAAGCCATGTAGCCAACACGCAGTCATTGACATTATCGAGGCAGAACAAGTACTGGCGGCGAAGTACCTAAATAGTCAAAGTACAATGCGCTCATGATCAATTGACGACAACATTCTTCTCTAGCCACCCCCTCGAGGCAAATTCTGAAAGTGTGTCGTTAATCATCTGTTCCGCAGAAATATACTGCATTCCAAGTAGTTTTTTGCCCTTGTCTGCATTGTACTCGAACAGCACAGGGGTTTCCAAATCAGGCTTGCCACGAGGAAAGACCCCCGAATCATGTAGTCGAGGTTGAAGGGAATGAACGACATTACCTGTGATTCAACAAATCAAGGTTATGGATAATGAAAAAGGAGGGGTAGATATGGACTGACGAATTCCTTGCCAGGTGTAAGATTCTTGAAACGTTATATCAGCGTATGTATACACTTCATCGAGGAACCGGATGCTTACTATTCGAAACAATTATCCTATGACCGCCAGCAGCTTCCTTCTGCAACGCCATCACATGTGCTTTGGCAACGTCGCGAACGTCGACCACCCCAACAGTTGCTTTGAGCACCTCGTCAGGCTGGTCCTTCGATACCATGTTCCAAAAAATCTGCATCGAGACATTCATATCTTCCGGTTTCTTTACCTCTTGAAGTGTCGGCTAACGTCACAGTGAAATGAGATAATTCTCGACATGCTAATTGGCAGTGCTTACACCGAAGACCTAGATATTCCGAGTTGAGTGAGGAGTAAAGAAAGTCGACTTGGTCACGTACATAAGGAGGGTGAATCACGACCAGATCCCACTTGACTTGTTCCTTATGCTTGTCAAACAAGTCCCAAGCAGCTACAAGGCGAGTTCAAAAGACGCTAAGCTTCAGGTGCTAAGCTTTACTTACCTTTCTCTGCCAGTGTCTTGGATGCACTATACTTGACTATTGGCTCTGCATCCCGACCTTTCTGTTCCACAACCTTGACGAAGTCCTCGGCCCAAGAAGTCTCATCAAAAATGGCTGTCGGCTTCTCGACCGGATTGTATATCGCGGCTACAGATGAGGTGATGACAATGCGTTTGATGTGATCCCTGAAGTAGAAAAAGTATAACTGCAATTACTCAGGGCGTGGTGGTAAGATACGCACCCGCATTTGAGAGCACTCTTTAAGACGTTGAGTGTCCCATTCAGAGCGGGTCTGATGTAATCTGGGCAGGATCTAGTAAGTTTGAGAATTTTCCGAGGCGAAGTTACTGCTTACCATCCGGCTCAACGCCAGTCAGAGTCACCAGGGCAACTGTATGCTCGATGGCGTCCACATCTTTCACCGCCTCGTCGAACGCGCCATCCTGGCGAAATGATCAGACCCGTAAGAAAACGTTACAGAAATCTCACCTTTTCAATATCCTCAACAAAAAACAACTCGAACTTGTCACCAAAACTGGTGAAAGTCTCCTTCAAATACTTCCCTTTTTTTTCCGATCGCACAGTACCGCGTACACGGTATCCCTGCTCGAGCAACATACGAATGATCCACATGGAGATGTATCCATTGGCACCTGTGACGAGAACTCGTGAGCCAGGTTCGACAGCAGGCATGTCTAGAAGAATCGTGTGGTGACAGAGGGGGCGGTGGACAAGAGATTCGGGGGAGGAGAAGGCTTTCTTATGAGGCTTCAAAGATGAGGAAGTCTGAGTAGTGAATCCGATCGCGTTGAGTAAGCCGACGGTGATTAAAGCAATCATCATCGTCAACGGATTCTCTGCCTGTCTCGGCTGACCATATAACAAGCGCTCGCATGCCTTGCCGAGAAACGAGGAAAGCCTCAAATGAGTTATCCCGCAATTCTGAAGCTCTGCAAAGCGTTATCAAACCTGGTGTTCTGATAGTATGACATATCTGTCTCACTGCTGCTGTGCATACCGCGGAGTGGACACATTCTTGCGGTAAAAAGGAGGAATTGACTTGCGGCTTCAAATTCCTAGACCGAGATTGGAGCCAATTTCAGGGGCTCTCACAAGCGTGATTGATAGCGACATCATGGTGTTAATCGTTTGAGTGAAAGACATTCGCGAAAATCCGAAGATTTGTATTGAGGACTTGTGTGGATTTCTTGGCCGAGAAAACAAAACGTCAACTCATTACAGGCCACGATATTATATCTCCCTGCGTATCTTGTTGCTTCTGGAGCCACCCCCTAGCTTCGAAATCAGCAATGATATCGACAGTGATCTCTTCTATCGACCTGTACTTCAGCTTGAGGATGCGCTTTCCTTTCTCCGCGTTGTAGCTGAACAACACTTGTCTTTGAAGGTCTGGGTTTCCCCGAGGAAGAACTGGCTTATCACCGGCATAGAATTCGGGTCGAAGATTGGAGAGGATATTGCCTTCCGAGGCACTTGGGGTGAACGCCGACGACAATCAAGCAAAGAAAGGACATACGAGTATCTTGCCAGGTGGTCGTACCTTCACAAACGATGATCCTCTCTCCACCTGCGTCAGCTTTCTTCAAAGCTACGACATGGGCTTCAGCAACATCCCTCACGTCGACGAAGGCATATGTTGAGCCGAGAAGAGTGTCCGATTGCTCTTTCGCAATATTTTGATACCAGACTAGCAGTGAGATATTCAAATCGTCCGGGGACTTGAGGTGATTGAGAGATGGCTTTGGTGACGATATGTTAAAGAATGCAAGGTGCACAGTATGCGCAAAAGACTTACTCCAATTACCTGAGAGTCGTGACGATCAATATCGACTCGGGCTTCCAATGTAGCGAGCCACACTTACTACAGGAGGGTTTATCACGACTAAATCCCAGCCAATTTGAGCCTTATGTTCGGCATAGAAATCCCAAGCCGCTTAGATGGAGGGTCAGGTACCATGAATGTGATCCAATCTGTGCTCTTGAAGTACCTCTTTCTGAAAGGACTTTGGAAGCCCTATATTTGACCAGTTCCGGAGCGGCACTTCCGTGCTCCTTGACGGCTTGCAAGAATTCGTCGCCCCAGTGGCTCTCGTCGAAGACAAAGTCCTGAGGTATGTTGATCCGAACTATGGCTCCGACAGAAGAGGTCATGACGATGCGCTTGACTCGCGAGCTTGAGATGTTATGGAGAAACATGCAAATCTCAGAAAAAAGATGTAGACTCACCCGAACTTCAGAGCGCTGCGAAGGAGCGATAGGGTTCCATTTACGGCTGGGCCCGAATACTCTGTAGAACTCACGTCAAAAGAGGATCCCTCGGTGCCTCCGGAATTTCATTCTCACCTTCTGGATTTCCGTTGGTCGATCCTGGAAGCGGGGACGCCATATGCTCGATAGCGTCGACATCTCTCACCGCAACGTCGAAAGCACCCTCCTGAACGATTGTTAGCCCTTATCTTGCCATCAAAGAGAGCCAGAACCCACCTTTGTAATATCTGCCACTTCCACCCACTGAAATCTGTCGCCATAAGACGCAAACAGTTCCTGAAAGACTTCCGCCTTGCTTTCTGCACGGACGGTTGCGCTTACTGAAAATCCTTCTTCCAAGAGCCTTCGGACAGTCCATAGTGCAATATAACCATTCGCACCGGTGACCAGGACTAGCTGGCTTGCTTTTCCTTCAAGAATTGGCATGCTAAGGGAGTCAGAGAACGATGTGAAGGAAAGACAGCTGTTTGTTCTCAGGCCATCTTCCTTCGCATGGCATTGGTTATTTCTGCTGCCTGTTCCATGGTCATTGGTCACGGTGAGAGCGGCAAATGAAATGAAAAGGGTGTGACGGTGAGGTTGTTTCCACTATGAGGTGATGAGAATTCTTGAGATAAGGTTGGCAGGCTACGGGATGTTTTTCAACAACAAGACCATGTAAGGTATAACTTGAACGAGGCAAGCGTAAGGACTGCAAGAGACTGGAAGGAATGATGTTGTTGGCAAAACGGAGAAGACCGGAAACCGGTCCATTAGCGCATGGACTTCCGATCACCTCGGAGCGACGTACGGTCCGTCATCTACAGTGTCAATTGACAAATTTGTTGTTAACGGTACACGGTACGCTCGCGTTGGCTTATTTCTGTCGGGTACACTTCTCCTTGGTGTGCGTACTACCACATGTACGAAAGAGCTAGTTGTGGGCAGCGCCGATTGTCCTTTGCGCAACCTTTGTGTACGTCGCGTCTTATTCTATTTTTGGATCACTAATTATAAGTCGCGTACGGTGTATTGGGGACGCGCTCTATCGAGGTTTAACTCCAAGATTTCCGGATCGACTGGGAGGAGGACTGAACTAAAGTATAAAAGGACCAACAAGATTTTTATGAATGTCCATAAACACAGATGAAGTTCACTTTCGCAGCCATCGCTCTCGCCTCGCTTTTCTTGGCTCCAAGCACCGCCTCCGGCCAGTTCATCTCAATCGCGTATCCTGCAGACGGCGCTGTAGTACCAGCCAACTCCCAAATCACCGTCGAGATCAACAGACCCGTAAGTCCCTTCAGCAATATAAAAATCCAAAAATTCCAATTACACCGACTTTGCAGGACTTCGCCACCTCTGGCCGCGAAGTTGCCCTCGTCCTGGGCCTCAACCCCTCCTGCCCAAACAGCCAATGCGTTCCTCCCTCCCAAAACATGGGCGACATCATGTATGACGGCCCCTTCACACCCCAGCGCGTGGCAAGTCTCCCGCAAAAGGGCCCGCACCAGAATTTCACGATCACCGTCGGAGGACCTGGGCTGGTACAGTTGAATGCGTTCCATGTTGGGTTGCTTGGCGTGAGTCTACATAGGATGTAACAGTGGTGCCGTAGTAGTAGTACGAGTATACTGATCTATTTTTCTTCATAGGTTTTTAATACGCCTTTCACGGAATACCAGAACATCACTTTGAACGTCCAGTAGGGAACACAAACATAGTCATGAGATGATGAGCACGTACATCCTCTCTCGGATAGTTGCCTCACCTATATCCTAGAGTACTATGGCCACTCCGAATGTACTTCAGGCTCCAGGCACATTTTTCTCCTCATTTTCAATGCCACTCTTTTTCTTCTATAAAACCATATAAAATCCCTGATCGAAGTCCAAGCTTCAAACAACTCGATCTGACCGACATGCTAATCAGCAGGAACGCTCAGGCTTTTGAGATACCTATACTCCGACACTGACATAAAAATCAAGCAATCAGATAGCATCCATGGTATCGATGCAGTGACCGTCTGTACCAGCATGGCAGGGTCGCCGAGAGCCCAGAAGATGTATGTGGCTTCTTTTGGCATAAAACAAGCGCAGCTGGGAGCGATCGATATCAGGATCGATGCGCCTTGCATGGAGAGTCGACACCAGATTAGCCACTTTGACAGGCAGGAGTCAACATTAGAATAAGACCTCAAAAATAGCAGTATAAAAACAGGCGGGGCGAGCGAACATTTGAGGCCCCTACCTAACTGAGATCACAAATGACCATGTCAGCCAATTGTATCGAAGATAAGAAACAATGCGGAATAAACCTGCTCAACTAAATTATAAAACACCCTCACTCGTCCCTTTCGCGAAGAAATCCGCCCCAGTGTCTGTTAATCGATACTGCAACGCTGCGCTCCTGGGAACCAGCTTGACCATATCCCTAGGTGCCGAAAATCCAGGATGGAGAGCGACCTAAGATTCACAATTCGGGTCGATTGTCAGATCGAATATCGAATAGAAGACGAGAAAAGCAATTGATTTACCTCCCCACTAACAGTCCCACTCCGCCCACTGGCCAGCGGCAGCACCTCAAGATGGTACGTACACAGCTGCAGTAACAGCCTGAAGAGCTCGTCAGGCTCGTTGGGCGTCACGATGTGGTGGCGCACGACGAGAGTTGCATTGGCCTGGACATCGTTCACGTTAGAATCGAAAACAAACGAGAGTACAAAAATCACGCAGACCTTGGCGCATACACCCCTCAAAGCTCTCAGGAACCTGCCCACCTCGAGGATGCCAAAGCCGATCCACTCGAGCATCGACACGTCGTCGAGGATGACGAGCTTCCTGCCCTCCTCTGTTGTGTTTCCATCTTCCTCCGCTGCACCTTCACCAACATCAAGAGACGAGCTCAAGTGGTTTAAAACGCCCTTTAGCGTCTGCCCGTTTCCATCCTTTTCAGATGACCGCTGCGCCTCTGCAAGGACATCAACAATCTCCAACGTCCCTGAGTCTGAATGCTGCTGCAGATTCACATTCTACAAGAAGTGGCGTCAACACCACGTCTCCGTCTTGCTCTTTATCCAGAAATAAGATGAAGACTAACTACACTCACATTCTTCAACGCAACGCCCTTCCACCTCCCCACCGCCTCGGACACATTCAGAATTACCACCTTTCCCTTCCCTTGTCCCTGGTTAGTTCTGACACGCCCCAGCTCCTTGAGCTGCGCATTTACACACCGATGCAGCACAAAATCGGCCGGCGCTGCAAGGTGGTCCGTAACGAGGAGCAAGATGGGATGGGGGAGGTTGAATGGCGGAAAAAAGGTCATTGGGCTGAGTTATTGGGGTTATATGCGCTATTGAATGGCTTCTAGACGAGTATATGCGCTCTCCAAAGGCTTTGAGATGGATATATGCGCGTTTTTACTGGGTTGAAAGGACAAGAGGGTGGACGTATGCGCGTTGTGGAACAAGTTGAAGAGACAGAGAAAAGATGGAAGTCGTTATCTCAACTATTTGTTTTTGTTTTTATCTGAAGCATCTGCTTTGATATTCCGATCACCCACAGAACGCCTCTCGTTGAAAGTTCGAAGAAATACAACGAATCGTTCAACCCATTTCTCAACCTTTTCTCAATGGCAATCAATGGGCATCATCCCAGAGTCATCGGGCGAGGAGAAAGAAATCGAAATAGAAATACAAGTCATCCAGCGCGCTGCATAAGGACGACATAGCCAACAAGTCAATACCGTCGAAAAACGACATACATAGAAGGCGCATATGCATACGGGGTACATAGACGCAAGTGACAAGCCCTATACGAGAAGCAAGCAAGTAGGTACATGCGTGGTAAGTAGTTGACGACGAAGCATCTTTTGAAAACCCAAAGCCAACAGAAGCCCACTCCGCCCAAGACAAAGACAAGAAGCGAATAAAACGCTTAGAGCTTGCCAAGAGCAGCGCTGGTGGTGCTCTGACCAGCAGCCTTGGCGCGCTTGCGGAGCATCTGGGTAGACTTGTTGCCACGGAGACCTCCACCCCATTGACGGCGTTGCTCGTCGTACTTGTCAGTGCTAGAAAAAGTAATAAATAATCATATTCAAGGGCGAAGGAAAAAAGGAACGTACAAGTTGGCTTTGGCAGCGGATACAATAGTAGCGAGCTCGCGCTGGTCCTCGCTCTTCACCTCCTGGATGGCCAGGACAGCAGAGGTCTTCTTGTGGACGACCGTGCCGAGACGGGCCTTGCCCTTGACAATGACGTAGGGCACACCCATCTTGCGGCAGAGGGCGGGGAGGAAGACAACGAGCTCGATGGGGTCAACATCGTGGGCGATGACGACGAGGGCGGCCTTCTTGGCTTCGATGAGAGCGACGATGTGGTTGAGACCGTACTTGACGAAAAGGGGCTTCTTGTCCTACAAAACAGAACCAGATGAGCATCCGGTAACGTCGTGAAATTCAAGAAGAAAGGCATACCTTGGACTCCTTGTCCTTGCCCTCAGCAGCGGCAGCAGCCTCGGCAGTCAGGCGGGCCTTCTTCTCCTGGGTCGTCTCAGGGCGGTATTTGTTCAAGAGCTTGAACAGCTGGGTAGCGGTGTTCTTGTCCAGAGTGTGAGAGAACTGGGCAATGGCAGGGGGGACCTTCAAGCGCTGGTGGAGGATCACCTTCTGGCGCTGGAGGCGAACGTACTCGGGCCACTTGACGAAGCGAGTGAGGTCGGTCTTGGGACGGATGTCTTGGCCTAATAAAAATATGGATATTAATTTAGAAAAAGAGGGAGGTATGAGAAGGAAAAAGACGTACCGATACCGAAGTTCTTGGGGTTAGCCTCGAACAAAGGGTTCTTCTTGGCCTTGGTGGCCTTGCTAGCACCGAAAGGCGCAGCGGCGGGCTTCTTTCCGGATCCGGGCTTGGATTTGGGAGGCTGGTCATTGAGACGAAGCACAAGTCAGCGAAACTGCTCATTAAAAAAGCGAGTCTGCGTCCTCGTCCTCCGGAGCTCTAATGCCGCTGTAGCTCGTGCAGTGCGACACCTCAGGGAAGGGAAGAGGGAACACTAACACGGTACAACGGCCCAGCAGACGATGCATCATCGCCCTCGCTTGTCAAGCAAAGCAAAGCAAAGCAACAGCAACAGCACAGCGTAAAAAACGCAACAGCAAAGCAAAGCAAGACAGCGAGATGGCTCAGCACCGCCAATGAAAGTACGCGCAAGCGCATACAATCACACAAAGCAAGTTCTAAACCGCAAAAAAGCAGAAGAATCAGTCCCCAAGAGCTCAAGTACATCCAAGCCCAAAACTCACCATCCACCTCACACGTCCCGCATCCACCCCCAAACATGCATGGATGAACCGCTGCTGGTCGAGCTCCTCACGGACGAGGGCGTAAGATGAGGAAAACTTACCATTTTTTGGGTGCTTGTCGTCGGGCGAGGCTTGAGGAGGGCTTTTGGGTGGTGTCGATGCGTTTGGGGGCTGTGGGAGCGTTGAGTACTTGGGTCCAGATTTGAAGCGGAGATTGAAGTCGGGGTTTCAGTGCCGATCCCAGTGTCCTGATGAGTCTGTTGATGCCCTCCTGACACCTTTCGAGTCGTCGAATCACTGCTATCTGGCTTTTTCTGGGATCGGAAGGGCCTTTGATAATTGGAATTTAGCTTCGACTAATTCCACTCATTTTTTGGGCAGAGGTTGCTCTACACTGATGCAGATTCGAGTCCGATTCAGGTCCTGGCGCCATGTGTTGCAATGGGCTGTGTACATACAAGCCATCGCTGTCAACCTCACACCGTTGGCGCTAACTGGAACTTTCAGGAACCTTCGAGTACTTGTTACAAAGCCAAGCAAACCTGTCCACTTTCTCCTCTAAATGGACTCGGCGCACAGGTTCATCGATCATCTGAATTGATGATTGAGGGAGCCAATTGTGCTTATCAGTGCCGCCGTGGGGGCACTTACCTTACCTCCCCTCCGTTTTCTTCACTCTCGAAACATCCTTGCGTTGTTATTGTTACTGATGAGCCTCCTCCACCGAGCGGCTTTCTACTACCTCAGACAAGGTCGCCAGAAGCGCAGGGCAATTAAATTCTCATTGGCCTCCCTTGTGTGCAGCACAGTGTCCGCAGTCACGGGTACTCTATGCGATTCCAACGCTTTGAAAGAGATAAGTATACTCTTCGCAGTCCTTGGTGGACTAATTAGTTTATGGTACGTTAACTCTCTATAGATTATCTTTGTTCCTCTTTGACACGAATTGATAGGCTCACTCTACTCGAGAACGCCGAGAACACCCAGTGAGTCAAGCCTTCAATTTGATTCGCTTCCCGTAACTGACGAGCACCTTTTAGCTCTGACTCATCCTCTCTACCGAACAGCATCTCCTCACAAGCACTCGTCCTCAGCCTGTCACAAACAACGTCTGCAAGCCATCTTTTGCTATGCTTAGCTCGCAGCCTCCTCCATGTGCATTCGCACAGAAGAAACGCAGATCACCAGCATCCCTTTGCATACCTTCCAGATCGCGCCTATGATGCCCAGGACTTGGCTTTAGAACCTTATTCTTACGCCTATGTAAGTTAGCCCCGGACTCATGACGGAGTTGTGAACTAATCAAGCTACGTTTTTCTTTTCTCGCTGTCAGGCGCAGCGGGCCACAGGAGCCTCCGTCTGACAACCTGTGGTTCGCTTCCTCCATGACTTGCCCACCTCCGTCACCTCAGCTCTGTGTATAATATAAGCTTATCTTATTACTCCGACGTCTCGTCGATATCGCGTATTGAGTACTTCCCAAGGCCAAGGAGTGTAAAGGGTTTTTACAAAAATTACGTCAGAGATTCTCGTGTAGGTCCGATATATCTAGGAAGACTTTGTTCTTGCAACCCTTCGCAATACTTTGAGCAAACCTTTCTTCGCCAAGTGTGAAGGTGTACAAAAATAGAACTACGCGTATGACGCACGAGGCATGAGACTCAAGTTGGGCTGGTTTTGCAGACAACCTTGGCACCTTATCGTCATCTTGTCTCAACCAACGACGATCATAATATAAATTTCTCCTGTGCGATGTCTGTACATTTCACTTCAGGCTCGCATTCAGCCCGTCATCTTGCCCTTTACCATCATCTTATGATCCCACAAAATGGGCGACCCATCATATCTCCGCCTCGTCCCTTCCTCTTGCGTCGACACACCTATTGACTGGGACAAACTTCCCCAGAAGAGTGTCGAGTTCTTCAAGCGCGGCTGGGGCCGTTCTTGGGAGACCCGCGAAGAGCTACCTCTGCCCAAAACCATTTCCGAGCTCGCCGAAAGGCTGAACGAGACCAAGTTTTTTGGCTATTTCGATACTGAACTTTGCGAGCTTTTGCACGATATCAGCGAGTTTGGTCTGGGTCAAGCAGTTTGCGCGTCGACTACTCTGAAGTTGTCCGACCAGGATTACTCAAACTGTTCGAACTCGATGAACGGGAAGGGCGAAGGGCGAGTTCAGATTTGGCCAAGGTTCTACATGCGATACCACGAGCAGCTCTGGTTCATTGTTTTCATACCGGGATCTCGTCATGGGATCTTTGGGCACGGCCCAGACTTGCACACAATCGACTTCGACGAGGACGACGACTGGTTCTCTCCAGCCTGTCCAGCAGCACGGCAAGAAAAGGCTTTTGCGGAAGCTTTTGACGCCAAACTTGTACAGGAGCTCCAGGGAGACACAAGCAGAGTCAAGCTGGCTATGGTGGACATGACGAAGAATTTTGCTGGTTGGGAGACATCGTCGATTCAATGTAGCCTTGAATACGCTCAACTGGCCAACGCCATGATGTCCCTCCCGCGAGGCCATTTTGCTCGCATCGCGTTTCTGGAAGGGTTCTTTGACACTCTCAAGAACAGGTTAAATTATTAATTGAACTTTGGAGGATTTGCCAGCAGTCTATTGGAGCAGCCACCATGTGCTTCTGGGATCAACGTTCTAAAAACGAAATTTAGGAACAATTGCTTTGTATTCTGTAACGTCTTGCAGGAAATGACGATTATCAGAAAATTTCTGTGTATCTATGATTGCGAGAATTTATCGAGTCAATATGTACTGGAGAATTCCAGTATGTTCACTCGCTGAGGTAAACCTGGCTCTCATATTCTCTCAGTCGAATGGTCCCTGCATCAATCCGACGTCCTTCGTCACCGTAATTTCCAAGGACAAGACGCATGGTCTTCGGGAGCTCAGTCTCCTTCGACATGTCGCCCAATACGAAGTCAGCCTTCTGATCCTTGAAATTCAGTAATACGAGGGCTTTGGAGGTTCCTAGGCGTCGAGTGTAAGCGAAAATTGAGGGATGGCCATTCGAGATATCCGTGAAATCTCCATAAATCTGACCAAACATGCATTAGTGATCAAGGCAAAGGTAAAAGAGTACAGCGTCCGCACCAAGACATCGTGCTCTTTTCTAACTTTTATCGCTCGCTTCCAGAAAGCAAGCACGCTGTTGTCATCATCGAGCTGCTGAGCTACATTCCAGGCTTTATAATCCTCATTCAGACGCATCCAGGGCGTCCATAGAGTAAAGCCAGCGTTTGGCGAGGCATCCCACTAGTGAACAAGGGGCAACCGTTTTAAATCAGGTTAACGTTGCGCAGAAGGCATAATGGTACCAACCTGCATCGGTGCTCGTGCATGATCCCTTGCTTTCCTGTGTAGGTCATCTAGGACATCACCCATCTCGACATCTCGTTTTCCATGTTGATGGCGTCGCTGAGCCAGGATGCTGGACATATTTAGCGTAGGTACTTCGCTAGTGTTGAGGATCAAGATTCATACCTGTTCCAATGATTTAACGAGCCAGCGTCCTTATACTCCTCGACGCCCCAAGATCTGGGAAGATTTTTCATTGCCAACTCCTGACCTTGGTATATGAACTGGGTGCCACTCTGAGTAATTTGGAAGGTAGCAAGCATCTTGGCGGATAGGGGCCGCCATTCGTCTGAGTCATTTCCGAATCGAGATACTGAACGAGAGTGGTCGTGATCCTCGAGGAAGATCCTGGCATAAAAAGTGAAGTGAATGCTTTTGAGATGGACTAGGAAAGGTCTTACGAGTTCCAGAATCCTTCATCACGCCCGAATTGCTGCCATTTTGTCACTATACTTCTCAGATCGTCGAGTTTCCATTCCCTTGTCTTCAGGTCGACAACTTCAAGGCCCTCTCTTGGCGAATCAAGGTCCATGAGCTCAGAATGTAGGACTAGGTTGAGCCCATGACCGTGAAGAACGTAGGGTGCTACGTCTGAAGGTGCGTGAGTGAATGGTGTATGGCCGACTGTGAATAGTTCGTTTTCTGTAAGAGACATCAGTGAAAATTCACGAGGGCACGGACTAGCCAAGTGACTCACCTGAAAGAACTTTCGAATGCATGTCCTTGATAAAGTCAAGAACTTTATGCCTATTTGACTGCAATGAGTAAACCAGAAAAATTCTAGGGCGATCAGAGCTCGTTACCCATTCGTGAAGTTCATGGTCGCTGGTTGATACTCCTCTCCAGGAATAGAAATTGGGGCATCCGGAAGACCTTCTGCTTTCGAGATCAAGTTGATGTCGTCCATCTACATAATTCAGAAAGATGATATCAGGCAAGATTTCTCAGCAAGCAAAACGGAAGAAAGAGAACCACGAACCCTAAAACCGTCGCAACCTTTGTCTATCCAAAACCTCATAAGATCCCAAGCAGCGTCGCGGACTTTCGGGTTTTCCCAGTTAAGATCGGGCTGCTTTGAGAGATGTGTATGAAGGTAATATTCTTCTGTTCGTTCATCATACTCCCATGCCGGTCCTTAGGAATAGACAAGAAATTGTCAAAATATGAATCCCGAAAGGGTATCCGGAGTATCTTACCTTGGAATGTCGACTTCCAATTATTCGGCGGATGGCGCCGACCAGACGCATCGTACTTGGGTGGACGCCAGATGTACCAATCTCTTTTCGGATCTGCCTTGCTGTGCCGAGAGCTGAGGAACCAAGGGTGCTGATAGAGGGTTTAAAGAAGAAAATTCAGTGCCAGTAGCTGCCCGGTCATGGACAATTGGGCGAACCTCATCTGACGTATGATTAAGGACAATGTCCATTCTTGAAAATGGCCATGGCATGAGCTCGAGCAGCACTTCGAAAGATTCGAGGATGAAAGGCACTCACATGAGCTTCATGCCTCGGTCATGCACCCCTTTTAAAAGATTGTCCCAATCAACCCATGTCCCATACCGAGGGTCGATATCCTTGTAATTTGATCTGCGGAAAACAAAAATGGAAAGTCAGTTGCCGAATTCGACTCGGCAGATGGACGCCCCGGATGGCGAAAAACTAGAACTCACATATCGTATCCCATGTCCGCCAATGGGGATCTGAAAATGGGGGAGAGCCATAGGACGTCGACGCCAAGGTCTTTTAGGTAGTCCAATTTCGCATGAATTCCATTCAGATCACCAAACCCATCGCCATTGGAATCGAAGAAGGAAATTGGGTAAATTTGGTAGACGACGGCTTCCTTCCACCATGCCTTTGAGGGCGCAGTGGTGCTGATGGCCGGAGGAGGAACTGAGCTTGCTGCAGCACTCGACATCGCGTAGTGAGGTGGACCGACTTCAGTTGAATCGACTTGGCAGCCCAGAAGTCGTTGAAACGGGGACTAACGTAGAGACAAAGGTAGCACGAAGCCCAGCTATTCTTGAGAGTTCGAGGCTTCTGTAAGGCGATCCTCTTTAATACGCCATCTGACAGGGCTTGCTTCGGTAAGATTGAGTGTCGCTGCATGCAAGTAATTGCCTACCTGGGATAGTCATTAGAGCTAAATTGATTTGTACTCGTCCCCCAAATATCCCGCAGGCAGCCGTTTACATACTGACAACTCGCCTCCCTTGGTCCATCTTTCGGGAAAATGACGGACAAAATCGAAGGATATCACTCAAGAAACTTGAACGAAAGTTCAGACTTAGTAAGAGACCAAGCAAAAGTGCTCTCACCTCTGGTCCTCCAGCGAAAATATAACGATACCGATCAATGCCTTCATCGTGGCCGTCTGTGGAGTCGCACGCGCAGTCGGCCATTAGCGTGCTCAATTGATGGTGGGAAGTGTCAAAAGGGTCATATGAGTCCCTCTATGACACGAGACCAAGGGTAATGACGAAGACAACACAGAAGTGAGTGCTGAAAGCCGGCGCCTGCAACCCAGGTTAATGTATTCGTACACCCTGTCCTAAGAAAGTCACCCCAAATTTGAAAAGGTTCTGTCTAGTCAACGTGCGTTACGTGTCAGAAGGTTTCCTTTTCCGAAGTAAACCGAACAAGCTGCTATGTGACTTCGAAGTCAAATATCTTGGGTTCAGTCGTGTATTGTGAAATTTCATTCCTGAATAAGATTCCAAGCACGAAAACGTGACTTAAAGCATCAGGTCTGACTCGGGCCCGTATAAACACGTCGACAGAGGGCAAAGAAGAATGGCAAAGTGACAAGTAGACCATGCCAAAGCGCCAGGTACACGTTGCAAGATGCCAGGTCTCGATTCTAGCATTACATGGCGTATGAAGCACGTCAGTATTGGCCACTGACAGTTGCGCCAGGGCCGGACTCCGACGTACCCCACCTCCTCAACTGGGGCAAACCTCCGAACTTCTTTGCTTCTTTTGTGGTAAGCAGGGGAAAGCCACCCAAGGAAACTTCCTTGACGGAGTGTGCACGAGATGCGGCATATATTCCATCAGAATAAAGCGAGCAAGGTGGTGAGTGATTGGACTTGGAAACGTTGGCATAGCGGAAACACCTAGTACGACGAGATATGCAGATGGGACAGATGAAGAGCTCGAAATTTTTGGACCAGAAGCGGAGCAACAGACTGCGAAGAGCAGGTTCCACATCCGGATAGTCTAGAAGGTGAGCAAGGAGCAGCTTCATAATGTAAGTAACCCGATGTCGGTATGGCGAGCTCCTGTGGCTCCGTAACGGCACATAAGCAATTAGGTGGCGAAGGCACGCACAAAAACCGTGCCTACATCAGTCTTCTGTCCATGACTCCTTTAGATTTGAGGATTACTCGGGGTCTGCTCTCTCCACAGATGAAAGCCCAATCGATGGATATGGCCACTGGGGCTAGATGCCTTTGAGCTACCGTGCCAAAGTAGTTGACACTGCCATCACCGGTTTGCCGAAGAATGCAACATGATCAGTGATAGTGGTAAATGCTCTGCGCGGCCGATTCTGTAGAAGTTTAAGATATCCGACGAGAGAAGAGATCCTTTGTAAGGCAGCGAACAAACTGTATTCAGGCATATGCAAGCCAGACTTATGAGGCGAAGATTGTATGAGTGCGCAGAAACAGGGCAAGCGTGACGGTGGTCGCAAGTTGACCCGGACAAGGGGGCCCCGTTGAGGACCGACATGTTCTCGTGAGGTTGTATAGTCACTGCAGCGCTCCAAAAGAAAGCGATGGCCCTGCAGGAGGTGGAAGATATACAAAGAATGAGGGAAGGGATATAAGTCGTGTCCGTGCCCTTGGATCCGTTTAAATTGGCGGGCAAACTCGGGAGGTCTTCCGTTACGGACACCCGCAATCAGGAGGAAGCTTGCTCGAGCAGTCTCTGGCGGTTTGACATGATAGGGCTTTATCGGCGTTGCCGAAGCCTTGGCAGCTTGAGGTTCTTTTCTCGACCCTCGAGATGTTATTGTGATGATAGGATATGTGTTGAACCGTATCCTTCAGCCAATCGAGTTGATTCCAGGGATGACTACAACGCGAAAGTATCACAGAAGGGAATTGATGAAATTCAGAGTCAATGCGCATGAGGGGGTGCCTTCAAGATAGCCTTGATCTTCAAGTACGGAGAAGCAGGGCTCGAACGCTTCAAGTTCTCGAGCGCATATGCGCACTTCACGAATATCTTGAGAATATTCTAGTGGAAAATCCCCCTGTGAACGAATTATATGCATGTTGCTCCTTTAGACGGTCCAGTTCCAAGCGCCTATGGAAAGTGGAGCCAGCGAGGCAGAGGTACTCACAGGACCAGCTTGCACAGTTTTGACAAAAGACAAAGAAGAGAAGAAGCTGAAGCGGGAGCATATACATCGCCCCATGACGCGCTTCAACGACGAGCCATGACCAGCAAGAATGGAGCCGCCCAACGAAAGAAACAAAAGGACAATCCTTATCGTTTCGCCTATGTGTGGCACTGCGAGCAGGGAAGGTTGATATTCAGCTGATTTTGCGAGCTTGTAAGGGGAAGATGATGGTGGAGTAGACAAAAGTTTGGAGGACCAACCTAAAGTCCCAACGCGTTGCCGGACATGTCCGGGGCGGAACCTCAAAGGCGCGTCGCTCTTGTGTCCTACACAACGACCTACTAAAGCGAGCTCCCTATCAAAAACAATCATCGATATAAGGATATACCACTCCGGGAAAGCGTGTCATCCTTGTGCAGGGGCCATGCTAATCTTCTCTGTATCGTTCCAATTTTTTCGTATGTCACCCCGAAGGGGACAGTAGCAGGTTGTGGGATTGACGTGGTCATCAAACAGATCATTAAATTTGTTCAGTCCGCTGGGTAGATCACGGGACTACGTAGCAGTCCTTGCAGGATTCCGAATCCCTTAGCCTCCAGAACCTGACGCTTTCAGATTACCCCCAGAAAACTGGCAGTATTGCACGGTGCAAAATTCAAGACCTTCGTGTGCGTAAGATATTCACGAGGAATACTTATTCTACTAGTACTTACTGAATACAGGAATAAATACATTCATTGACAATAATTGTTACACAGCATGCAGGAAAGCAACCCAATGCAAGAACCACAAGAAAGAAGAAAGAAATCCGAGAAATAAATAGCCGGTAGAGACCGCAGTCCTACTCCATGACCAACTTAACGAGAACGAAGAGTCAGTGTCGACAGTGAGCACTGTCTTCGTCAGAGGGTCAAGTTCGAGACCGAAAGCGTCCCAGCAGGGATCCAACCGCATCTGCTCATACCATGCAATTCCATTGTCATCGATTCGTCATTCGTAAGCTGCCAGCAGTACATGGCTCTGCTCGTTCCACCCTTCGCACCCTCCACAAGTCATCCATGCGCAATCAAATAATAATCTCACCCGGCCACCCACCGTCCCTCTTGACTAACCCGTTAGATGGATTGAAGTTGCCCGGCGTGATTATTCTCGGTTCTGGGTACTTCAGATCTAGCTTCAGAGCGAGGTCCGCCTTCAACTGATCGACGCCTGAAATACCATCGAAATTTAAACTTCCGTCGATGGCTTCAATCGTGCCATCTGTGGCGTCTGCGCTGGCATGGCGATAAGACTGCAGATTCATGTGTATAGGAGGGTTCGCGTGGGGGTATATATAAGGCCGTGGGAGGGGCTGAGTATTCGGGTGGTAGTAAGGCGGCTTCGGATGAACGACTGTATTACGACTTGGAGATGGAAGGTATAGAGGGTACGAGTACCCAGAATTACGATGCCCAAGGTCTGACTGCAAAGGACGCCGCGAGGATGGAAGAGAAGTAGGCTCGGCATTGACGATGAGCAGCGAGGGCAGGTCGAGCTCTTGTGCGGTTGTGAATACGAAAGAGGCTTCTTTGAGAGGATGTACGACCATCTGTGTGTTGTCCAGTGAGGGAGTGGGTGGGGGCGTCTTTGTGCTGGAAGTCGAGGAAGTGGTGGACGAGGATGAAGCGGCCTTGACGGCAGCACCAGCTATAATGGAGCTGCTCGTAGTCGAAGACTCAAAGGACCCCGATCCGAGGTTGGACAACTTGCGATGCAAAAAGTACCACACGTCCGTATCACTCAGCGTCTGCAAATCCTTCAACTCCACGGTATGCAGCTGCGGGCAGAGAACCCTTTCAGTACCGGAAGTGAAAACAAAACCTTCTTCGCCATGAAGGCCCTTTGGAGTGGCTGATGAGAAAATCGACGAGGACGAGGATAAAGATGACGACGGGACCATCGACGTGCTGGCAAGGCCATCAAACTCCGCAGGCATCTTCAGAACAGGCGAACCAGGCACAAACAATTCCAACACCGTCTTGGCCACCCTCAACTTGGTCGGGAAATGGGCCCCACTTCTCAACCTCGCCTGTTCTCTCGAAATGCCCAGACGGGACTTCCGATTCCGAAACACCTTCAAGAGTGGGACGAGCTCGAAACATTCAACCAAGTCTGAAAGGGCGAAGAATTGGATGTCGATTATCAGCTCCTCGACGCGCCCGGACGTGCGGGAAAGCAGGGTGATGAGCGGTGACCGCCGCCGGGGAGCGGAGTGAATGATGTGGGCGTTGGACGGACCGAAGGAGAACGGGGCTGGCCAGAATGTCGTGTGGTATGAGACGACGCGGAGGGAGGGGAGGTCAAGGCATTCGAGAAGTGTATCGATGCGCTGTGCGCCGTCGACGATGGTGACTGACTCGAGGTGGGGGAGGCCCAGCGGGTCAGGGTGTAGGTTGTACGCCTCGGCATTGTCAATAACATCAATGACGACGTGCAGCAAGTTCGGACACCGCACAAAGAGCTTGTATGTCTCGTCTATCGTGAACTTGCGGTTCAAATGGGCATACCTTGGTGAGGAAACGATGTCGGCCAGGATGAGGTGGGTAATCTTGGAAAAGTCCGCTTCGATCGTGGACATGGGGAATGGGAACAACGAAAGCTGGAGGACTCGCAGCGAGCGCGTCGTCAGCAGGCCGCTTTTCTGCCATTGGCCGTCGTGCGGTGGCGAGGCTCGGCGAGGGAACTTGAGGTGCAGGTACTCTAGTTTTGGAAGGGATGAGGGCCGGAGGGACGCGAGGATTTTAGAGATTTCTCCTGAGGGCACGGAGAACTCAAGAGACTGCCAGCGAGAGGAGAAGGGTAGGATGATGCTGAGGTACGTTTTGATGTATTCAGTGTACCTGTTGGACGAGGTGATCATGTCAAGTGGGTTCAGAGAAAGAGAGAGCAGGCATGTCCCGGAACGGGTGAGCCAGTCGTGGATGGCTACGCAGTGTAGCTTGAACCGATCCGCAAACTCGTTGCAGAGCTCGGTGTATTTGTCTACGGGGAGATTGTGGGGTAACCCATTCTGTGCTGGGGGTATGGGTAGTGGGATGTGCAAAGACGCCCAAAGCCGGGGTGTGGAGAAGGTTAAAGCCCGCCAGCGACTACACACCCTCCCTAGAAGTAATGGCGGTTCTGAAGAGCACATCAATGCATTGTGTGTGGTGGGCAGACACCATAGGAAGATCTCCCGGAGTATATCGTCAGGAAGACGTCGGAAGGGACTTAATAAGTCGTAGTGTGCTTGAATATATTCCTCGAGGGTGTCATGATCCGCTTGGACGACATCCAGCTCGGCTTGAAGACGAGCGATTTCGTTGTCGAGTTGTTCTACTTCGGCTTTCGGTTCCTCAAGGAGAGAACGAATGTGTGCGCGGTCGAGCGCGGTGGGAACGTAATTGGTGTTGAGGTATGCAGAGAATGGGGAATTGAAAATGTCCTAGAGAGAGAAAGAGCTGGATTCAGTAGTCGCAGGAAAACAAGTAGGCCCAGAATGAGATGAATAACTGACCATAAGCAGTGGGAATACAATAGCGATAGCCTTACAACAGAGAATGCTTGTTTCAAAGCAAAAACACAGATATAATCTGAGAAAACAAGGCGGAGGATTTATCCGAGAGCTAGAGGGTCATATTCTGTTGTTGGTAGCCGTCTGGTAGTCGTCGGCGAAGTGTAAAATACAAGTAGAGGTATATTGGGACCCAGGCGATACTGCCAGGATGATGGGAAAGACTAAAGCCTAAGGAGTCTAAAAATTACACGATACATTGACATGTGATGAATACCCAGCAGACTGAACAAAAGCTTTTATTCGCTGCAGGACCAACCATCTTTAAGGTTGGCTTAATGTCCCCTTCGGGGTGACATACGAAAAAATTGGAACGATACA
>NHYE01005539.1:0-43196 GCA_002938385.1 Gymnopilus dilepis | reverse complement strand
AGGAATATCAGCTTGGGTGGGCAACATGGACCGCATCTTCGATCTCATATCTGTGAACAACAATCAAGCGGACGGTATTGTGATTCTACCAGTGGAGACAGTTGCACACTCTAAGCTTTCTCCGGAGAGAGCTTCGACGATGAACCCTTCTGATATCGACGCAATGAATTCAGATTTATACCATCGCATCAACTCGCCCTTGAATGGCTTCATGAGCCATTCTTCAGCCAGGAGCAACCTTTCCTTTCCTCTAGTTTTCAACAAGATGCTTCACGCCTCCCTTACAGAAGACGGCGTACATTACTCCGATTCGGTGGTGAAGATACAAGCTCAGATACTGATCAATTTACGATGTGATAACCACCATATGCCCGACAAACCTCCTGTGGACAAGACTTGCTGCAGCCTGTATCCTTGGCCATCTTTGTGTCAGTTACTTGTCCTTTGGTCGATTACTCTTTGGGCTCCTTATGTCGCCATCAGAGTATCCCTCGATGATATTCAAAGTTGAAGCTGTCAAAGTCTTTGCCCGGCACCTGATGCTGACTATCTCATAGGACGTGCTGGGGACCCACGCAAGGCGTTTTCTGGGAGACTAGCTCCTTACCTGGTTTTCAGCATGTCAATTGCCCTGATCTACCTCGCGGATCGGACAACACTCTGGGAGAAGGAGCAAAAGCAGTTCAATGCATGGACCTTTGGTAGTCTAAGTGTCATCGCCCTTACAATCGGCTTCCTGTCCTTGCAGGGCTCTGACACGGATCTCGGCTTTCTCAACCGCGAACAGACAGAAGAATGGAAAGGCTGGATGCAGAGTCAGTGCTTTCCATACATCAAGTATACAAGATGCTGACCGCCTCTTTGCTAGTTGCTATTCTGTTGTACCACTACTTTGGCGCCTCGAAGGTCTCTGGTATCTATAACCCCATCCGAGTTCTGGTAGCATCATATCTTTTCATGACTGGATACGGGCACACCATGTTCTATCTTCGTAAAGCAGACTTCGGTTTCACCCGACTTGCTCGTGTACGTCCTCTGATCAGCGGGCTATAGGATTTGATTTCGAATACTTACAGGTCCTGATACGGCTCAATCTGGTGACGGTAGTTCTGCCTTACACCATGAACACCGACTATATATCGTACTACTTCACGCCACTTGTGTCGATGTGGTATATCGTGGTTTACGCTACCATGTCGTTAGGAGCTCGCTTCAACGATAGGATCGCGATTCTGCTGGCTAAAATCCTTTCGTCAGCTGTTCTGATGACCTGGCTCATGAATGACAGCTGGTTATTGGAAGCGCTCTTCGACTCTCTGCGCAGTGTTTTCGGCATCGACTGGTCTGTTCGGGAGTGGGCTTTTCGAGTGAATCTGGACATTTGGATAGTTTACATCGGCATGCTCACTGCCCTCGTGGTGACCAAGATACGCGAATACCATCTGGACGACCATCCACGCTGGCCTATATTGGTCAATATGACTGTCATAGCATCCACATTCGCTATGGTTTGGTACTTCACTTTCGAACTCTCGCAAGAGTCGAAATTCTCCTATAACTCGTGGCACCCTTATATCTCCTTCATTCCTGTACTTTCCTTTGCCATTCTTCGGAATTCAACACCCCTTTTGAGATCGACTTCTTCAAAGGCCTTTGCTTTCGTCGGCAGGTGCTCCTTGGAGACCTTCATCGTCCAATTCCACTACTGGCTGGCTGGTGACACAAAGGGCGTCTTGTTGGTCGTCCACGGCACTCAATGGAGGCCCTTGAATTTTGTTATCACCACGATCATGTTCCTCTATCTCTCCGACCGCCTGGCTTGGGCTACAAGCAATATCACCCCAGATATCTGCGGAAACGATCAGCAATCTCTGCCCCCTCCGAGCAGCGATGATGTCGTCGAGCAGGGTAATACAACACCATTGTCCCCTTTCGCTATCAAAGACGAAGATATCAACGTTCCCCACCTTCTAGAAGAGCCCAACGCGACGATTTGGTCTACTGGCGATGGCGAGGCCATTTCATATGCAAGGTCCACTGGACACTGGCTAGCACGTCAGAGTCAAAGTTGGAAGCTAGGAGCCCAACTCTTGGTCTTCTTCATGGTTTTATGGCTATTGAACATAGTATGGCCATATTCCGACGTATTCAAGGATTGACACAATCTCTCGTGGAAAATAATTCAGTTCGGCATATTTCGATACCCTCATGCAGATACCCTCGATCCCTTAGAACTCTCTCCTTGAAACCAATGTAGATAGCACTTCTCGACTTCTTCAAATGCGATACATTCCGAATGAAAGGCTAAGGACATGAATAGTGAATATCTAAACATTACAACCTGGAAAAGAAAGGTTAGCATCGTATTTTCTCAAACATTTGAGAAAAGAAAGGATCAGTATTAGCATGGAAGATCACCATTCCCAAGTCCTTTAGACAGGGTCAGTGCTTGACTTCTAGATTGTTCAATCATTCGAAGAGTCAAAGGAACCAAAACTCACAGAAATGTTCTACGACAACAAAGGAAGGGAACTGCGAAAGGGAGGTTAGCGACGAGAGTAACGAGGTGTGTCGAGACAGATCAGAAATTTGGGTATATGAATAACGTTCATCAGCCGTAGCTTCGAAGTAGCGATTCATATTGTCTCGTCATGGAGACGCGAAAGGGGAGGGACAGCACAACATACCATGAAGAAAACAATGGTTGCGGTTCAGAAGCGAAAGAAATTTTGTTGAGCCTTTTGTGGGAGGAGCTTAGGGCAGGGTGATGCCACGCCCCACGTGACGCTAAGTACGCGGCGCGTGTGACAGGTAACCAAGTCGGGCCTGAAGAGGTGTGTTTGTGACAAAGACTCATTTACCGGTTTCTCTCTTTCACCTCGCAATGGCCAACGTCCTTCATCCTCATATCGACTTTCATACAAGACCAGTCGCGCATGCTCCCTCACCGTTTGGATTTGGTTTCGGTCTCGGTCCCTCCTCGTCGACATCCATGACTTCGTCCGGTTGGGGCACCCCTACTCCGGGACACACCAATCCTGCCGCATTCCAGAACCTCGCATCCTCGGTGACGCAATCGGCTTTTAACAGGCCGCAGAAGAGGAAGAATGAGCATGAAGACGACTCCGAGAGGATGCGGACTTCGTCACCCAAGGATGAATCCATGGACCGAAGTCCCACTCCTGAACGACCGAAACGTGCGGTACCCAAACGGGCCCGTGTCGTAAACCAGCCAGATCCATCTAGCTCCAGAGAGGGTGGCACGTCCAAGGAGGAGAAGAGTTCTGGAAACCAAGCAGCGGACGATATTGACATTGGGGTGCTGCTAGGTCAGTCTTGTGATTGCACTTTATATTGAACCTTACCACTGACGTGCACAATTCGCAGCCAATCTCCCGTCACAATCTTTATTACCTATACTAACATCATTACTGCAAGCTCAACCCTCACTCAAGTCCACTCTTCTACCTCTTATCCCTCGACCTTCATTGGAGGCCGCTGTCCATGCCCTCAGCCAGTCTGCCAAAAAGCTCCGAGAAGCTTATCCATTTTCCAATGTCCCCATTTTTTCGCAAGCTCTCCCCAGTTTCGGGCCTGGCAGGAACGTCCAACAAAGCACTCAACCGATGCGCGATTCTTATGTCATCTCAAGATTACGACCCCACATCTCCGAATATGTATCAACCTGCATGTCGTTCTTTCCGTATTTCTCGCCCTCATCGCAAACGAACACGTCGTCAAGTCATGGCACCTCGGTCACAAATTCTCAGTCCCCCTCAAGCAAGTTTTACCCATACGAGACATTCCTTTTCCTATCTGCAATTACGAATCAAATCCTGGAACAGCCCGCCATCACCCTGACGGAGATGGTACCTCTAATCCTCCCCAAGCTATCCGAGGAGTGGAAGGCTTGGGTCACTAGAATCGACGAAGCGGTCAATCAACAAGGTCGTATGTTCAGTAGTGAGCATGCAGGAAGTTGGGAGAGGGGTCTTGATGAATTAGCGGAATCGAAAGACGCGGATATTCGTCAGCTGATGAGGAGTGTGAGGGACAGTTGGATAAGCAAAGTCGGATGGCTGGTGAACAGGATGCCGCAGCAGGCGATGGACGAACTATAAGAGAACGCGTAAACCAAGTCTGTAACCACAATTTGCATTAAACTCTCATTTTTCTCAATGGAACCGCAATTGACTGAAAAGGAAGTGTGTGTGGCGGTGACTCTGAGATCGAGAGAAGATTAACAAAGGAAGGGATGGCGCGGCATTGTTTGAAGGACGTGTGGCAAGTAAGTAAGGTGTCGAGCAATGTCCCGATCGACTGCTGCTCGCTTTATGGATGACAGAGTTGTGGGTAGAAGAGACGAGCTTAAATTAGCTGGGCGCTCAAAGTTGTTAGCCTCGGAGCCAAACACGCGACCACAACGGCATCGAAAAAAAAGTTGGCGGTTGTCCGTCGTCTGCACCGCTGCCAGAAAGGATTGGGACAGCAACGCCTGCCCATGCATGCCCTTTCGCGCCCTTCGTCTCCTTCAGACTGCAGACGCCGGAGGGCCCCTTTCTTTCTCCTCCGTACTGCAACAAGCCGCAGGTCGAGCCTGGTCACGACGTGTCCTTGCCCATGCACCTCCCCGTCGCAATGTAGGGTCCCATACCCACTGTCAAACTCTGTCCAATAATTCGGCGGAGTCCTGTCAGACAGCCTCGTCTTGTTCCAAGTGCGTCTGTTCATGTAGATATACCTGTGGGGAATTCGATTAATTGTGTAATTCCACTACCAGAATGCCGGAGCGGGTTAACCAGACGCCAGGACCCTCTTCTTCGCGATATACCGCCAAACCGTGGCGCAAGTCTGTCAGCGTTTCTTACTTCGATCCCCAGTCTGGAGAGTATGAACCCTCGGCTGCGGATTTGTCTTCTAGCGGAGACGACTCGGACGCGTCTTTCGCCGTCATTCCTTCCAAATCACAACGTCTTGTCGTTCAGCCCGTCAGCACTCACCCTATTGAGCCCCTTCCGTATTCACTCCCACCAACGCCTCGGAGTCGCGGTGCCCTATACCGTAATATGGTCCATCTCCTAAACTATCCACACCCTATTTTACGACTGCCCGCAATTCTGGACTACCACGCATTGTACCCGCATCTGCAAACGACAGCGACGTACAACCTACTTCTTAATCTATGCTTACGACATCGGACCTTGGGCCCCGTCCAATCGTTACTGGAGAACCTTAGGAAGAATGGCCTTTCTAAAACCATGGAGACATACAAGCTGGAAATTCGATGGTTCATCTACCGAGGGAGATGGGATGCTGCTTGGAATTACGTCCAAACCCTGACAATGCATAAGCATTTCCCGAGAGGCCCCGGTGGTCAACGTGAGATCCCTTATCCCTTATGGGTGGAACTCTGTCGAGCCCCTGCAGCAAGGCAGGTGTTACGAACCGTTCGCAAGAAAAAGAGGAAGGTGGATAGAAATGTGTTTGACAGGACGCAGGCAACGTCTGAGGAGATTCTACACCGGCTGCGACTTCTAGAGGAAAACAAGCCCGCATCGATGCCTGCACTTGGAGACATGTATCCAATTGGCATTTCTTTTCTTGTCCGATTGCTTATCCTGGCCGGGAAGCGCAGAAACGCTGAAGGCCTTATCAATTCTTATTTGAACGCCATACCACGAGACATCGATGCCAAGATGAGAAGGCGCTGCCTATCTTTCATCCACGCCTATATCGCAACTATTCCTGAAAAGGTCGCACTAGCCAAAGTCTATGAAGCCCGCAGAACCTTGATTCGCTTTCTGAAACAACATCCCCGAATACGACCTAATTCCCAGACGCTCTGCATCCTGTTACGTCCTTTGAGACGTGCAAGGGCCTGCGGTACCGTTGCTTTGAAGGTTTTGAATGACGCTAAGGCCGCTTGGGGCCGGCAGGTGGAAGATAGGCGTGTACGAAGGCTAGTTGCTGACCTGGCGTTGAAAGAAGGTCGCATGGACGTGGTGACGAAAATGCTCCAAGAAGAGACCTCTGAAGCTCAGTATCGTCGTCGTCGCTTACTTGAGGAGAGAATGACATATACCCCACGTCGGATTATAGCGCGTTGGCGCATGCGGAACCCGTTACGAAGGGTATACCCCCGGAATGGCCGTGAAGCACGGTTGTGGTATCGACTTAGAGCAAGAATTCGGTACAAGTCTTATCGCAGGACCGTCAAGACGACAAGTTCATCTCCGCCAACCTAAATCATCATACCTTCTGTCGATCGACCTTCCACCTCGCCGCTTGATAGCGAGTAACCTCGACATTTGTGGAAACCGGGAGAAAAAGGATACAAACTTATTCCGTCAGTCAAGCAAAGCTCTCCTCGTCCTCCATACGTACGCTATGCTTCATGTAGTAACCGGGATTAGTTGAGAGCCTGGGCTCACCAATCATATTCATCCTCTATCACGGGGACTTGCATGATCCGGTCAGGGTTTTGCTGCGAAATGTCTGTCACAAGCTATGGAATATGTGGTAGGGTCCAACTATCGAAATATGATGGTCAGAAAAGGGAAGGAGATCTCTCGATTGAACCTGAGCGCCAATCACGCTAGCAGCGTTAACCCTGACATAATTTGCCTTTATGGTTCACAAGCGAACCTGAACGCCGCCCTTGATAGGTGAGTTACGGCGATTATTTATGATAACGAATAGGCGTTAGACTGGGAAGGGAAAAAAATTATATTGCCCTCGTCATATCATCCGACTTCAGGAGGCGATCGTCATCAATATTCTTCTCAGATGCCCGGTGGATTGACGATTAGTTCCATGTCAACTGATCAGCATGCTTCCCTGTCTTCCCTTTGACTTCGCTGGCTATCTACTCTGTCACTCTCGATCAGTCTACCCTACAAAGACGAGTGATTTGCTTCAGTACCCGTCACTCAGCCCTCTCTGTTCGAATGAGCTTCGCTCTGTGCTTTCGAAGCTGTCCTTGGGGAGATGCATTGTGAGATGCCATCTCGGGCCATCTTGGTTCTGCGATGACGGCAGTAATTGCTTGATATCTTGACGTACTACTGTCAACTATCCCGATGGACTTTTACAGGCGGCTGCGAGGAGATCCTTAACTTTGCGTCAGTCACTTCTTTCGTCTGGAGTGCTTCGCCCGTTCGTTTCGTGATCCGTACCTTGCGAAGTCTGAAATAATGACCCCCAACTCTGATCTCCAAAGAGAAATTACTCCAAATTGAAGAAGCAGGCGGCCATCATCGAATTTCTTGTTAATTTCCTCGTGTGACCATCTGAGCAATTTCTTCTACCCCGCTTCTGACCACACGCTGGGGAAGCAGATGGACCATATCTCGTCCGCTTTTCGGTCCTGCGCGATTCAACCGGAATGTAGATCTCGTCTTGCCACATCTGGTCGGCTCCAATGGCTAGTCTTCAAGCTCAGGATGCATGCAAGTCCTTGATTTGCTCTGCTTGTCATGTTCTTTTCCTTTCGAATATTCTGTGCGGACTTGTCGTTTACTTGATGTCCCATCGTTTGGCGCCAGATTCCTGTTCCTCACTTCCAAGCATGTCATGGTACCGTTGAGCCCTGTCCAAATATTTCATTTTCGCTCGACGAGATCCTGTTCGAAGGTCCTGACTCTCGATCTTTTGCGCCACAGAGAAAATGCTCATAAAAGCCAGGTAATTTCATGGATTTTTCCAACCCCCTTCAGCATAGCTTTGGCAATCTCAAATGGCCCCTCCACCACCCATCGAACGTTTTCTCGCCATTTCATGCACTAACGTTGGTGTTGGTCCGGGGGGTACCACGAATCTCCTCGCGCAAGTCTCTTCCTCCCCCGTTCGAGTATCGACTCGACTGACCTTGTATCAGACGCATCGCAATAGTGGATTACCGAGGTACAATCGTTTTCGATAAATATGTCCAACCGACAACCACGGTGAGTTTCGCTGGGGCTTGCAGTCGGCTCCCCTGACTAAAACATTAATTTCAGGTGACCGACTATCGCACAGCGACTACGGGGATAACTGCAGCACACCTATCCTCAGGCAAGTCCCTTTTCGACAATGTCATATTATATGTTCTTAACTGTCCTACAGCGGACGCCTGGACTTTCAGCACGATCCAGAATTATGTCTCAAACTTTTTCAGAGGCAAAGTCCTTGTCGGCCACAGCCTTTGGAATGACTTGGCTGGTGTGTCAACGGCGTTCCGCATAATATTATATCCTCATTAACGATGTTGTGCCCAAAATTTCAGTCCTTGGATTGCCGCACCCTGCTGTAGATACCAGGGACGTGGCGCTGTATCAGGTTCGTCGGGCCTATTTTCATTTCATGGGCGGTCATTGAATTATTTTGATTTTGATAAAATAAGCCCTTTCGCAATGCCCTGCGCTCTCCACACCAGATTATCGGACTGCAAACCCTGGCCTGGCAACTCATGTCAAGACGGTGCCAAGAAGGCCAGCTCAATCCTGTGACTACTATTCGCTAGAGCTTCCCGAGATTTCCCGTCTAACATCAGCTTCTTACAGGTTGAGAACGCACGCGCCGCGCTGGATTTGTATCGGTCTGATGCTGAAGCCTGGGAGGCGTCAATTTCGAAAGGCAATTGGCCGTGCGCTCTTCCTCCAAGCACATTCTCCCGTTGTTACCTTTGACAGCACGTTCATAATCTGTTTCCGAATCATTCTTGGTTTGCCTGTGCACGGCTTCCCATTCCATCCGACTTCGCCTGCTGTCGCAGGTAGTGACATAATTACAGTCACGGATTTTGACAAGCGCCATACTGTCCTCACGAACCCCATCCTAGTCACGGTGAAATATTCCAATGTAATAGTATCGTATACGAAAATACATTTATGCAGTACAAAATTAGATCCTCAAAGTCGCGCGCCTTGACTCTATTTGGTATGTCGTTCCCCAAAAGGAGACATCTAAACCGAGCCATCATTGGAGATGTCAGTCGAAGCTAAATTCTAGTCTAATTATTGCCGAGCACAGACAGTGTTCAAGAAAAAAAGAAGAAACACGCTGCCTAAATCATGACACACGCGGAGCTAGTCAATCAGAACTTTAATTGCGTGTCTTTCAGGGCCGTTAGATTGCGGGTCACGCCTTGATGAAAATTCGAAAAGATACCTTTTCTGCTCCTAGGACCCTCAGTGTACCTTCATAAACAAAAATCGCGGAGGCATTCACAGGGAATGCACGTAAAAAGCAGGGTGCAAGACCCCGGAAAAATCCGGCCAATCCGTCGCGGCTATAGATCTGGCGAGTTACCCGAAAAAAGGATGGCCTCTTCAGGACCCCAACTGCAGAAGATACAGATTGAGGAAAAGGTTGTGGATAAGGATACGCCATCATGCGGCTGAAAATAGATTAACCAGAAGTTGTGAGCCTTATACACTGATTTCACCGACTTCTTTATATTGTCCAATGGGATCGCCATTGCCCAGTACACGAAAGAACCGAGACCACCGGACCAAAAATTAGCGGAACCTGTGCTTATCTTATGACGTATGAGCGCGAAAGGGTGGCAACATGAGTAATGAATATCAGAATACCTGATAGGGCGTTCCTTCTAATCGTGAAAAACCACGCATAATCGCCTTTAGACTGCCCCATTAGTCGTAAATTTCTTGCCATTCTACCAGGTGTACGGACCTCAAAGGACAGGAACATCCAGAAGAAATTGCTTCTGAATGCGAGGCTACCGGTGAACCCTGACCACAAGCCAGTGATACCCTGAACACGAATGATTTGTCGTGCACAGTCAATCGGGCCCTTGAACTGACGATCTTTGGCAGCTTTCTGAGACTGAAGTTGGAGTTTCACTTCGAAGAGAAAAGTACGTCAGTCTTGTTTCGTACCAGGAGTTCCAAATCCTCCGATGCACCTTTTAGCAACTCAACCGGGGTCGCGACGATTGCACTGTCGGGACAAGGAACAACCAGCGGGTTCAGTGATCGGCTCAGTGTCATATGAATGTTTTTGAAAATTCAGGAACTTGCCTGGTCCATCCTGCAAATAAGCCTGCGATACCATGCGCAAATAGAGTGAGCCGAGGAACGCCAGATGGGGACATTTCCGTCATCCCATTGCGAAGCAGAAATAATCTGTAATTGTGCAGAGATCCAAGCAAAACTGAATCTATTGCGGCCCATCCGACAGCGGGAGGAGTGGCGCCTTTGTACAAGGCGAATATTCCCTGAATTCTCGTCAGGGAGCGGCCAAGGTTGCTTCATCATATCTCTGTCACCTCGTTTTTCACAATTTTGACTAGCACGTCAAAAGCTCCACGGTAGGTGCCTTTTGGCGCGCATTGCATACGTGTCTTGACAGTATCAAATCTTTAAACGCATGTTCGGTGACGAGAGCTATGACAAGCGGTCAGATCTGCGACGGGACCAAGGACAGAAACTCACACCTCCTTGAAGATGAAGATTTGATCTCTTACCCGTGTCCCACAGCGACCTGACAGGAAGTAGTTTCAGCATGACCTGGGCTTAATACACGCGAAGGCGGAGACAACTTTGGTCAGACCTGGAGAAAGGAATGAAGAGTCAAGAGACTAGCAGAAGATGAGAGACTCAATAAGCGTACCACTCCCCATTCCAGCAACGGCACCCGACAATCTGATATGGCTACTCTGCCCATCACCTTGGTTCATTCGACCTGGGTGGAGGAATTCAGGGATAACAGTTATGGTATGTCTGGTTAGGGTCTGCTGCAGAGCTGCAGATCCCGTCCGGCTATCTAGAAAGACACCGGAGCCGAATCCCACACTGACCATGATCACTGCGACTGCAGGCGTGTCCGTCTCATCCTGTATTCCGTATGTCAGAACAAGAGAAACAATGCCGCATATGCTTCGACGGTATCGAAGCTGAGAAGGAACTAGGCCGTCTCATCCGACCTTGTCTTTGCAAAGGGTCAATTAGCGTGAGCGCCGTTGCGTGCTTTGGGTCTTCCTAGCTGCGGCTCATACGTGTTGGCTAGTACGTCCACCTGAAATGCCTTCAAAAGTGGCGGAATACCTCAGCTTCAAAGAGCGCTTTCTTTGCATGTCCTCAATGCCACTACCATTATCGTTTTGCCAGGACTAGAATAGTTGGCCTTGCTAGCAATCCGAGTGAGCATGTCCTTTGCCCCAGGCTTGGGCGCCAACTCATTTGATTTATTGTACTCTAGTCATCGTCGGCGGTTTGTCAGGCTTGCTCTTTACATTCATCGTAATGATGGCTTCCTTCGTCACAACATTCTTTATGCCTGCTTTTGAGCAACCCACATACTACTACTGGTACTCTCGCTGGTCTCCGCTGGACGTCGCCCAGGACTTGGTCACTGCAACACTGCGTGTCCTCAAAGACGGGAATATACTGGAGGATCCTTCATATACAGTCCGCACTGCCCGTAATCAGCCTCTTACACCAGTCTCTCCTCCAGGTTTAATCAAGCGGTTTATACACCGATTTTTACTTGGCCTTCCTCTGGTCGGGGCAGGTTCTTTGGTTCACATGCTCCTTACTGTCCCTTATCTAGGTCCTATCCAATGGATAGCCCGATACAGAGGCGGCCGAAGTCGCAGGAACAACAATTCGCGAGACATAGCTGCTTTGATCGTTGTTGGCCTGCTCATCATTGGGGCATTAAGGTATCTGTCGCTTATTTCCTCAGAAACTCGTACGCGTTCTGATGAAACCAGGGCGTTGTACAAGGTCTATCAATTTACGCAGCAGCTTACGCAGCGAGCACTTCTCCGCGCAGAAGACGCTATTTTGGAGGTTAACTAGGCTCAGCATCTGGCGTATCACCACCTTGTACTTTAGAAGCAGGGAATATAATCAATTATCTAGGAGTAGAAAGCATTGCTCAAGTGCATGATTACATAGAGTACACGTACAACATGGTTTCCAAACCAGGATATGACCAATGTTACCAGTATTGCCGGAGTTGGCGCTTTGCATTTTCGTACAGTGCCTTTACTTCCGCACGTCTAGGATTCAGTTCATTCAAATATTGTTGAACGGCAGCATCCACACGGGCAACAGGGAACTCGGCACGTAAAACTTGCTCCTGTGGTCGAGTTGCGGCGCTTATCCAATCCGTCAAAAGGACGGCAATTTCAGCGGAGATGGCTTGCACATTCTCCTGATCATGGAAAGGCGGCACCTATTGCAAGATCAGATACAAATTCTGTGAAGGAGAAATGATAAACTACTGTACCTCAGATTCATACATCTCATGGAACAAGTCCCAGATTTCCGCATAGCGAACCCCACAATCAATGAGTATTCTGGCGCCCCAACCTGTTTCAAGATCTTCTTTGTGACGAAGCATGAATCCAACAAGTAGCGTGGCAATATATTCTGGCAAGAACAGGTCATCCTCAAGAAAATGCAAGAAGCGAGGGAAACACCAACGGAGAGGAAAGGCACTTTCAGATGGATAGAATCTCTGGCCAAGGGGTACGACGCGACTCCTGACAAAGTCTGCCCTCTCTTTCGGGTCATTTGTTTCCGCCTCAACTAATATGCGCGTCAGTAGCAAGAAATGATTTATTATCTTTCGAAACGAACTTTCGTCAAATATTTGTTTCCAGATCGGCCGTACTACACTTTCATCACGATGTTCTGAGACGTGCAGGCAAAGTAACTTGATAGCTGGGAGGTCGAAAGGAACTGCGAACTTTTGATATAGCTGATTATTTTGTCAATATCTGTTCTTTACCAAGCAAAAGGGGAGACCCACGTCGGTCATGGTAAATAGTTGCTTCGACAGAGACCTAATCCGCTCTCCAACCACTGGGTCATCATTGATGTGGGGAAGAAGCGTGTTATAAATTTCCAATTGGACCGTAGCGACGTCCAATTTCTCTTCTAAGTCTGTCAAGAAAGCAATTGCTGTCTCATGTCGACCACCAGCCGAGATTGGATGGGATTTGGCATTGGCAACAGCCAGTGTTAGATATTCTAGTCTGGCCTCTAGATGTAAATCAAACCTGCAAAGGTGTCAACGGATATGACATGTAATGGTGGGTGACACTCACTGAGTCGACTCAGCCAGTGTGCCGAGCACTTCGGCAGCTCGAAGAGGTTGGCCATTTTTGACGTAGAATTGCCATAGCAATTGGAGTTTCTGCACGGTGGACGGTTCGCGTTTGAGATGGGCCTCAAGGAATGGTGGTCTCATCTACGGAGAACCGTAAGAATCTTATTACAGAGATATTGTAGTAAGGTTCTTACCTCAAGTAGGTCGTCCGCAAGGTTACGACTTATTAGCCAGTCGTAGAGAGTAGAGTGAAACATTTCGTCTTCGCTTGCAAAAGCTAGCTCGTACGCGAGATTTCGCACAGTTTCAGGATCGTCATGGGGGGCATTAGCGGTTTGCGCCTTATTACATCTGTCCTCGAACACAGTTAGAGAATCTAAAACGAGGTCGTAACAGTGCAATCTCCGTTCAGCTATTGGGAAACGCGGATCGTTGGAAATCATCCCGGCGTGCCAGCACTCAATTCCCGCGTTGTCTGCATCTTGCAACTGCGCACATGCCAAGGGCAGTTCAATTGCGCCTTGATAGGATCATCAGGATAATTCCGGGAGAAACAGAGAAAGCCGACCTTTGGCATAGTTCAGCTGTTGGAAGTCGCCAACAACTTCTCTAAGCTTCTCAAACTCAAGAATTTTAGCTCCCTTGCAGAATAACCTAGAAGCTGGTCAACGTGATGAACAGGGAAAAGGCAATTAAAAGCACCTTAAAGCTTCTGCAAGGTATTTTTGCCTTTCTACAGGGTTCCGTGTCTCCGCAGCTTTTCTGACATTCTCTTTGGCCTTTATGAGTGGGATGTCAGCACGAAATCAGGATGAGTAACGGAAGATGAACCTTGTACAGCATCACGTCGTCGGTACTGCAGAAAGACCCACATCTGGCCTGCAGGACTTCGCTTATGGTGTCAACCTGAGTAGGAGGACTGGATTAGACAGTGCTTATTCGCAGAATTTATCATGTAACCTACACTTATTTGCTGCCCGATTTGCTGGTCGATGACAACGTTGACCAATGCCCTTGATATTGTGATGCCGTTCTGACTAGTAATCAGCTCTTCAAACGTAAGAGAAGAGACGAGTTTCTGGGTCTCGGCATCACATCTAGACCAATGAGAATGACCATCCGTAGGAAGACAGGTAAATTCTTACTTAGATATCAATTCCCCTATATGGTAGTCATTTAGAAGTAAAATGAACGACAAGGCTTCTATAGATCTGGTCAAGAGAGCTTGCAGCTCAGATACAGAGTTCTGCTCAGCCTGTCGAGAGGTCAAAATCATGAGGTGGAAACGGGAAAACTAAACCTGCAGACCTTCCAGGCTTCCTGCTCCGTGACCAGAGAACGACTCGAGGGAGATTCATTTGGTGAAGAATGGAAGAGGTGAGGGTTACGGTCCAAGAAATCCTTCAGGGCATACAGGTTTTTCTGAGCATTGACTAACGTTGCTTCCGATGCATTAAGGACTTGCTTCCCAGCAGCTCTAACTCTCAATTATAGAGGAGGTCGGTTGAGTCATGCAGATGACTTACCCTATTGCGGTCAATTTTGATTTCCAGAATTGACGAACAAGTCTCGCAAAATACAATGCAAAGCCTTCCCTCCGACCGCTAAAGATACAGGAGCCTCTGTTCTCAGCTGCAGCAAGAAAAGAGGTCAATTACCGCTGATCAAGACTTGACAAACAAGGCGACACACCAGTTCCATACATGACCCGCTCTGTCCAGATAGGTCGCTCGCCGAAATCATAAAATGCCTGTTTAGCAACAGCGACAATCTCAGGGCTAATCGTGCCGATCTTGGCCAAGGCAGAAGTATCAGAAGGTTCCAAGAAAGTGTTTCCTGCTGCAAGACCAAGAAGCATTGCACAGGTTTGGTCTCTCCCGAAGCTTGAGGGTCATCAGTATCTAGTAGAAAATTTGGTCGGCAGTGACAAACCTATCGCGGAACTCAATAATCGGTTGTACGTTCCCTTCCGTCTGCAATTCCTCGAGCACGGCTTTGAGATAATCAACAGCTCTGCGCTTAGTTAGAAATGTCAGCCCGACGTTGGTGAGGAGCATGAATTGGTTGGGATATTCGACGAATTGAGAGGCAAGTTCATTGATAGCAGAGGGTGCTGGAGTGCCCGAAGGAGTAGACACGGATATTTTGGGAATCGATGCCATGGCCCATGTTCGACCTGGGATGGCCAACAGTGTTGCGTACTCGGTGAGTGGAGGTCTATTGGCGGTCGTCGATGCATTATAGTGTCCGTAAGTGGAACTGTACTGCGGCTGCTGTACTTGTTGGGGTAAATTGAGCTGACCCAGATTGCCGATACGAGTCAGATCGGGGGCTAAGCACAGGATATAGTCCGTGCCATCTGTGTCGCCGGGCTGAGCCGCTATTGTCAAACCATCCCCATACGATGCGTTGTCAAGCGTAGAGACAATATAAGGACGGGTGGTCTGTTGCGTTTGGGATGCTCCATAGGTGGGGGCGGACGGCCTATACAATTTGGCTTGTTCGTCGGGATGAATCAGATTCAAAGGCGGTAGGCGAACGTGAACAAGCTGCAGGGTCCTAAGACTGCCTCCAGAACCGGATCCCAAAGAGTAGCCGTACCCCATGGAAGGAGCGAAATATAATCGCACACCATTAGTCGTGATGGCCATAAGCTGAACTCCTGCTTGAGACTCAGAGGGGTCCACGACGTGAATACTTATGATCTGGAAGTTTTGAGGGGTCAAGGCAGGCGAGCCGGGTGCCTTTTCCTGGGCCGATTTGTACAAGGAGGAGAGGGTTTGTATGTGTTGTACAGCCTTATCCCCTGCAGGAGCGTACATCGATATACTATTCCGGGAGGTCAAGGTGTAGAAACAGTTCCTTTTGTGATCTGCAGCAAGTGCTACGATACGCTCTGAGGATTCAACGTGAGTGGTTGTCAACGCAAGCTGCTACTGTGAGCGTACCATCAGCTGTCGAGGCAGCGAAACGAGGCAAAAGGCTTTGTACTCCTCCGACAGAATGGTTGATAAGTTGTACTCGTTTGCCAAACCAAGAGTCTTTTGCTTGGTAATGCATTTCATACAAATTTCCGTCCTGTTGACCGCACATGAATATCCTTCCGTCGGGCGTCCCGACTACGGAAGTCATCTCAATCTCCGTGGATATAGTAAGATCTGTGGCGTAGAGTTTAAGCTCTTTTTGGATACGGCCATCGAGCGCAGGTTGGTTCACGAGAGCGACGCCAATGAGTAAGACAGATATGGGGGTACATATGACGAGAAGAAAAGTGATATCATCGATGAATAGACCTTGCTTGGGTTTAACAATGGCGACACTTGTAATCACGTCCGGTTGGTCCAAGAAAGAGGCTATTTCTTGGCTAGAGGATTGTGTTCTAGACGTTTGGAAAAACATGGGCACACGGAAAGAACGTACCCGTCATTATAATCCCACAAGAAGAGTTTGTGGTCAATGGATATCCAAACGCGTTCAATCTCTGGCAAAAGCCCCATGTGGGAGGTAACATTTACACCTAGAATGCTGGTTACGAGATGAAGACGGATTATGCATGACATAGCTTACTGTCATAGTATTGAAAAAGAGCGTCTGGAATTCCAACGAACTTCCGTTTCTGAAACGGAACCCTGATGTCATCGGGAAATATGCTGTAGGAGGCAGATGCTTGGCTTCCAGAGGCTGTCAGCGCTTCGCCAAGATCGGGTATTATTTGCGCATCCTTCGCAAGCTGTTCAAGCAAGTTATGGCTAGCATTTCGCAAAGCCGTAAGGTCCACTGGCGCAGGTTTCGTAGGTGGCGCTTGGCGGGATGCGCTGGTATTCTGGTTGCCAGAAGAAGAGGACGCAAACCGAGGGGGCTGGAAGGGAGTAGTCGCCATAGGAAGAAGGATTAGGTTGCTTTTGACAGTGGCATAGAGCTGGTTGGGAGCTATTCACGTTCTGCAGCGATCGCGTTCAAAACTCTCAACACGTGTTCGAACCGGATGCCTGTTTTGGGACTCGTCACGCGCTCTCTCTTTGTCTTTTAACTTGCTCCTTCGGTCTTTGCTGTACTTGCTAAACGATGACTTCTCTGTTTCCCTTCACTCAGCCACAGCGGCATTTTATGCAGAAAGCCGCCGTTGCCTTGATTGAAAGCCCGAGATTTGTATTCAAGCTCCCTGCGTTATCCGAGAGGTCGTGGACTCTTGTCAACCACCCATCCGATGAAAGGGAGCGTCTAGAGTTTCTCGGTGACGCGCTCATAGGCTCTTGTGTTTCTGAAGAACTCTTCCGCTGTAGGCCAGATGAAGGCCCTCATTTCTATTCGGTTAGCTCTGCGTCCATCGGTCTCTTTTCGCCTTTGACGCTACATCCAGCATGCGCGCAGTGTTCTGACTGCTAACTCTACTTTTGCCCATCTTATGCATAAAGTCGGACTCTTCAGACGTGGAAATCTTGTGAAGCCTGCTGGAGATGCATACGAAACAATACTGGCTGCTTATCATGCCGAAAAAGGCCCTGACGCTCTCAAAGCATATGTCAGAACATATTTTGTTCCCTTGATATCTTGCGTCTCCAAAGCGTTTGATCGATATCGGTGCGTTCAGGTTAGTCAATTTTTTTGCAGGCAGCCCATGACATGCCACGTCAAGCAAAGCCCGTTTCCGCACTCGAAAGGTTCTTTCAGTTGGTTTAGATTCTCAACGAAGGCGCGTAGATCACGCTAGATCTAGATTCTTGGCGAAAGCCAAGAAACGTGAAGTCTTTCATATTTTTTGCTGGATGATAGTCCTGATAGCCCCCTTAGAACCGACCAAGCATAGCAAGACGGCTTATCGCAATAGACCCGTACTTGGGCTATCTGCCTTGGGAGTCCCAAAGGCACCTCCCGTTGTTATAGACTTGACGGCCGATGACGAAGATACAGCTTCTTGTCATTTGATTACACGGCTGAAGGAAGCACCCAAAGTAATTCAGTTCTAATTGCAAGGTGCCTGACGCTTAGTCTGACCTTTCTAGGCCTCGACGTCCGCAGCCATTTCGCACTCCCAAGCAATGGACATTGATAACGCAGTGCATCTCACAGCATCTCAAAGGCGGGAACAGGCGGGAACAGCTGTGGGACAGCCAAACGTCGGCATGGAGGGTGTTGCCTCGGTCTTGTGTGCTTCCAATGCTCATACTACGCCCTTGCTGTCGTCTACACGTGGATCTTATTCAAATGTGGCCGAGGCTTCGTCTGTCAGTGTCCCTCGGGCTGTGCAAAGGGATGTGTCTAAGTCGAAGCCACATCCTGGTCGAGCCTTAGTTTTGGGGAGTGTCGATAATCCTATACTGATTGATTGACGTCTTGCATTGTAGGTCTGTGCTTCTTACCACTTGCACTTGTACTTTTATCTATACATATCTATACCGTTTGGACCTCATGTTATTCCCCGCATATGATGGCCAGTGTTCAGAATGACCCATTGGAATTTAGGAACATATGAGGCTGTACAAGACATGCGGACACCAGCAAGAGCTCAAGGGGAGAAGCCTTATCTAAGTGAGCCGGTGTCGGATCGCAACCAATTGTCCCATAACATGCGCTTTGAGTAATAAAGTGCTATTCATACAAGTCGCTGCCAGCCTCTAAGCAACCATGTTATTTAACGAATAGCAGTCCTTTTCTTTCATCGAATCCAAGCAATTGAGATGGCAGTACGACAAAAATATCTATTGCCCTGGCATTTCTCTGCAACTCATGTCCGCTACAGTCGCCAAAGATCAGATGTATACGTAGAGTCCAGGTACCACGGTCTCCTTGTATCCAGGATTGGAAATCTTCTTAAACCCACTCAGTAATCCTGCCACTCGGAATCTTTGTCCTCCCATTGTTTGGCTCCGACCCTTGTAGAGGGGATGTCCTACGTTGTCAGAGGCAAGGTCCCCAACAGTTCTTCCGAGGAGGGTAGCAGCAAGCAGCCCTCAAGTTTACGTCCAGTTAACGACTATTTTTTTGCCGGGCCAAATTCATCATTCGCTACCAGCCCGCCACCCAGCCAGAGATCGCAGAAATCCATAGCACCCGCCATCAATTGGGCGGCACCAACCAATGAAACCACATTAGCCGCTCGTCGTTCCAACGTCCATCGTAGTCCGACGAGACAGAAAACCGGTACTGCCAGAGGTACCGTGGCTTTTTTGATCCATATCAAAACTCTTTATTGATTCGCGCTGCCTAGCTAAATTCAAGTGGATTAAGGGCGAACTAATTGGCAAAGGCAGTCATGGAAAGGTGTATATGGGCCTGAACGTCAATACTGGACAGGTTATGGCGGTCAAACAGGTCGAACTACCTCAGACGGCCATCGATCGAATGAAAAACGATATGAAAGCCATCGTAGAAGCACTCAGAGAGGAACGAGAAACTCTGAAAGATCTTGATCACGAAAATATCGTGCAGTACTTGGGCTATGAAGAAAACGAGGAGACCCTTAACATGTATGCTCTTTCACAAGGTCGGGGACATGGAGTTCAATCTTGTTTTAGATTCCTGCAGTACATCTCTGGGGGGACTATCGGCTCTTGCCTGAAGCAATACGGCAAATTCAACGAACAAGTAACAAAGCACTTCACGGGTCAAATTCTTTCAGGGCTTGTTTACCTACACGATAGAGGCATTATCCATAGGGCTAGTACCTTCCGCGTACGAAGTGTTCGCTGACTTACGACTGCACTAGGATTTGAAGTCAGACAACATCCTAGTGGAAGAATCTGGCACATGCAAACTGTCCGACTTTGGAATCTCAAAGAAGTTGGTTGAGTTGAAGAAGCGGGCATACTCTATGCAAGGCACTACTTATTGGATGGCCCCGGAAGTATTCCGTTCTGACAGGGAAGGTTATGACTCGAAGGTGGACATATGGAGTGTAGGCTGCGTTGTCCTTGAAATGTGGACAGCCAAACGGCCTTGGAGCGGGTATCAGCTATTGGACCTGATAGGAAAGGTCAGATTCTTAACTATTTCCTTCACCGCTTGTCCCTGATCTCGCCCAAGTTCACTGGCCCTGATCCATCCCCCCCACCAGTGCCAGGTCACTGCAATCTACCTCCTTCTGCAGAAGATTTTCGACAGAAATGTTTTCAACTGTGAGTCTGAATCTTTGGAAACCTTACACGCATTTGACGACCTATTGGCTATCAGTGATCCAGAAACGCGTCCACCCGCCTCTGAGCTCCAGAACCATCCATATCTCGACCTTCCACCTGGTTGGACCTTTCCCGGCATGTCTAACATGGGCGCCAGCGTCAGGGGAATGACAGGACCAAGTGAAAGTCGACGGGTGACTAGAATGCGGAGCTTTTTGGACGTGAACAAAGCAACTGTGGAAGTCACTGATCGCTTTGCAAGTTCACTTAATCTGAGCTTCTCGAGGGAGGGTCAGCGGCCGCCCTCTCTCGTTGACAGGACAGCTGCGGGGCCTCGAAACGCCAGACCATCTCTTGCTCATCGAGCGAGTTTCCACGTCAATATTCCCAGAGGCCCTTCGCCTCCTCTGGTGACCATTGAACCGCCGGCACCTAGAAAGGAACAAAAACGGCGAGAGGATAACTGGATGGAGAGACCGCGCAGTACTTCTGTAGCTTCAGATTCCTCCGGTAGTCAGAGATCGAGCCAATCGGCCTCTCGTCCCGTTCGGCGGTTGGTGGTATATAACCCAGACACGGATGATAGACGGGAGCCAGAGCAGCAACCTGACGCTAATGCAAGACCCTACATCTTCGAGCCCCAACCTCTTCCTTCAGTCAACGCGTTTACGAATTATCCGCAACTTCTCCCACCTATTCGATCCCAAACCTACGGACCTGACAGTAGTGTCATGACTCCTGCCTCTCCGACGACCACATCACCGACAACTGTTCACAATAGTCATATTAGCTTCCCTGTGAGCGAAAGTTCGTACAGCAGTAGTGCCAATTCCATCTGGCAGAAGCCTCCAAAACGACAACCTTCGACAAGCAGAACTTTGTCACGAATACCAGACGTTTATGAGACCCAGCCACTTAATATTCCGAAAGCGACTGCAGGGCGCCAGTCACATATTGGCGAGACCAGGCCAGCTATTGGCGATGTAGTTCGACAGTTGGACACTTATTTCCCTGGCCATAATCTTGATGAAACGATTGTCCAAAGCCCGAGCGAGCCTGTGCCGTCCACGAGAAAGAGTGTTAAAGCCATAGCAAAGGAAAACAACACTTCTTTTGTAAGGCAGACTAGGCTATGGGATATTCAAGTGGAAGAAATCAAGGCTCCAAGATGAGAGTTAGTCGGTGTGTTTGAGAGCACCAACCCATCTAATACTGTATCCTTGAATATGTATGGACTTAGCTGACACATGGACGTTGTCATTCACTCCTCATATTGTAATATCTAGACTAGCATTTGGACATCAGTAGAACAGATCGAAAGCAACAGGTACCACTAGGATATCTGCATAATTGACTCAAAGGATTGCAGAGATTAGAAATGCTCCTTTGCGAACAGGAAGTCAACTGTCGCGCTCGAATTTTCGACAGTTGCTTCCTTGATGGCTTTCGCGAGGACACCGGGTCCGCAGAAGTAGGTCTAGACGGAGTGTCAACACTTTCTGTAGCCATGTGCGAAAGACATCCACTTACTCCAACTTTGGTCTTCAGCTGAGAGGTTGCTCCAGGAAGATATTGACCTGATTCAATCGCTTGCCTCATCTGGGAATAGATGGCTTTCCAATCGGGACGGCCGAACATGGTTCGAGAACGGAGAAGGGTCAATGGATCGTAATCCGCTCCAGCATCGTTGACGGCAATATTCCAGAGCATGTCTTCGCCGATCTTTTGGGTGAGATAGATGTTGATGCGCAGGAAGTTGGCTGGAGGACAGCGGGTCAGCAGGTAGTCCAGACCTGATTCAGCTATACACTTACGATCAGCTTGGGCAGCCTCGACCTCCTGAAGCAAGCTCTGGAACCATCCGAACGAAGGCGCATCACGGCAAACCCAGAAGAACTCGACTCGGCGAAGGGAACCCAACTTTCCTTTCTTCTGTCTGTACCAGATATGCTTCAGAATGGACGCAAACGGAGTAACACCTGCACATCATTGTCAAGGACTTTTCAAACCAAGAAAAAAAAGATACCCACCAATTCCAGCACCAATCAGAACAGCAACCTCGTTGTTGAAGACGTCCTCGGCCGGCGCACCGTAAGGTCCATCGATACGAACCTGGGGGAGAGTGATCGAGGAGACAGCAGGGTCCAGCTCAACAAAGTCGCCACGAGTAATAGTGTTCTTGTCATCCTTCTCGGAACCTTTCATAGCCGCGGAAGTCATGGCAGCAACAACCGAAGGACCAACGCCTAGACGCTCGCCGAGAGCATGGGTCCAGTCCCCAACTTGACGGATGTGAATGGAGACGTAAGGATCTTCAGGAGCAGACGTGATCGTGAACTGGACAGATCGATCAGCCATGGTAACAACGGAGCATCGGAAAGGAAAGAAAAGCGCACAGGATGCCATTGGAATTTCGAGATCTCCGGAATCTGGATGAAGAGCCATTGGCCTGCTGTATATTTGAAACTTGGCTTGGTGATGCGAAGTTCCATAGCGCCTGATAAAAACGTTGAGCATAAGGATAAAGTGCTTGGCAACAAGACATACCGCTCGGGTGGACCAAGACCTTGGACAGACGAGTGGCTCTGCGGGCGCGAATTTCACGCCAGACACGCTCTCCAAAATAGATGATACCCGGCCAGATAGTGAACCTCCAGCTGAGATATCCGAGACAGTGCTCAGTCGAGTAGAAAGGGAAGGTCTTGATGTAGTCAGGATCAACGGAATCCCGAACGAAGCAACCGGTCGCGTGAGTGTAAAGGCCAAGCATGAAGAAGAAAGCAAGATGATGCGTGTACCAGAAAGCCTCGAAGCACTGGGCGCGGATTTTGTGGTGAGCAGTGGTGTACATCAACATCATGATGAGCAACATGAAATGGCCAGTGATACCACCAGGCTGGGTGTAGTGGATCTGCTGAGCGGTCTGCTTTCGGATTTCTAGTGCGGAGGAATGCAAATGAGACCAATGGTATATGGTAGGGTAATCAAATTGAGACTTACGAGTACGTTCGACGTTGATGAAATTTACGTAGTGAGCAGTTGTGTGAACCATGGCCCAGAAAGCCATCGAGTAGGCGACCTGTCTGTGGAACCAGATGTTCTCGTCTGCCGGGAACAACCATGAGAGTTTGGGGCGGACAACTCGAATGATGTTGCGAAGCATTGGGACGAGAATAAGACCGCCGTCGAGGGCAAGGACGAGACCAGCGCCGCGTGATAGCCAGACGGAGAATTTCAGGGAGTTCAGACCAGCCAGCTTGGCGTTCGTTTCCTGAAGAAACATTCAGAAACACATTTGAGAAGAATACGAGTGGCACAGACCTGACTGTACCAGCCATACGCGAATAGGGCGAGATGAGCACCGTAGAAAATAACGTTAAAGGCAAGGCGCCTCGGGACCAGGAATTCTCGGTGGAACCAGCTTTCACCCATGATTAACGACTTCTGCCAATAAAACTACAAATAAATCTGGTGCCGCCCAGCGGAAGAAAGAAGGAAAGAGGGTATGAAGGAGTGGAAGAGTCTAGACGTGGAAAGGAGGGATAAAGGAACAAAGAAGGGCCACAACACAGTTTTCATTTGTTTGCGGAGGCGTCGGCTTCCATGGCAATGACAATCGGTCACTCCGGTTCACAACGACATCCATCATTTATGACTACTTACGTCCATGCACATCATCATGCTGAGTGCTCTACTCTCCCTCGTCGTATCTATAAGCCACCATGGCCTCTATCCTGTGAACATCTGTGCTAAAGCTCCGCATCTTCACCTGCTGGCTCTTGCTTGCCTCAATTGCCAGCGGGTCCGTATCTACCCACTCTCCGGCAGGCACATCCGCTGATTCTGATGTGTACGCGAGTATATTGAACACAGTTGGCTCCTGTATGACCGGTAGATAGGTCACCATCGAGATGATTTGCTTTAAAATAGCCCTGATTTCTGATTGGATCTCGGATTCAGGCTTGGGTTGACGACTGCTCATTGGTTGCTCAATGGACGCACATCATTGGATGACAACATGCGTACCTTGCTTGGGATTCAGCTGGCTCTGGTTCGACGAGGTGGATATCAAATACCCAGCGCTCAAGTGGTGTCCGCGTATCTTTAGAAATAATTGCGAGGACAAGTTGCGTCACCGACTTGGTGAGGAGCCATTCTATTGGCTGCTGTCAGGATGACGACAGGGCTTCAGCGTATAAGAGGCGTACTCTCAACTTGCTTTAAAATCCTGCGAATTTTGCATGCAAGGTCAGAAAGAAGTACATTGAACTGCCAATGTACGCGCCTATCGAGATAGTTTTCGAGGGCAAGATCCTGGGTGACTAGGACGGTTTGCCCATATTTCTTGACCATGTGAAAGTCATCTGAGGGGTATACTTCGCGTTGGAATAAGATGCTATTATGCCGTGCCACAGGATCAGGAGGAGAGCAAGTAAGCTGATAGAGACACTGACGTGTTCACAGCATATTTGAAGAAATCCGTTACCAGAGCGGCTGAACCCTTGAGAGTGATAGCTTGCCGGTTTGCTTGCTTGGTGGCCATACAATGCAAATTGAGATGAAGGGCGCAAGGAACTTTGAAAGAACGACGCGACTTGCAAATGAACACGAGGTCACGTGGACGAGCTGAAGCGCCGAATGGCCATGTCGTACACTGTACAGTGCACTTCCAGCACAACTTTCAATGTCGGTCGCAACTCCTGGAGGATCCTCTCAGTCTCCTGCTGTCCCGTCTCCAGGCAATCAGGATGCCGCGTCTAATGTTCCTGCAACGGACCGCGTCATATTGGAATATTTACGCTCACGCGGACACGCTAATGCTGCAAAGGCCCTACTAGAGGAGATAGAGGCTGGGACTCCCGATGATAGCTCCAAGCAGGCAGAAACAGTGACCAGGAAGGATGTCGTTGAGGGGATCTCAGTATACGCGGATAAGCCATCAAGACCTGGGGACAACGTTCTGAAGGACTCTAAAAGCGTCTTACAGGAACTTGGCACGATGGGGAATCCTCCAAATATACAAGCTCTCATTGCTAGTATTGAAACTGTTGGGGCCGAAGATATCTTACTATCTGACCCCACCTATCACCAAGAAGGTTTTAGAGAACTTGAAGCTTGGGTTGACGGATCTCTGGACATGTACCGTGTATGTGCTTGCACTGTGACCTTGGCCCTGATTCTCATTGGATATTTAAGCCGGAATTTCGACCCATACTCTTCCCAATATTCTGCCATTTCTACTTCGACCTGATTCAGAAGTGCTTCAAGGATGCTGGTGCGTGCTGTAGCCGTTCGTTGACGGACCTTGTGATTCAATCTTTCTCGCAGCTAATCAGTTCTTCTCCAAATTTTCTGGATCATTGGCACCCTCACATAGTGCAACTCTGCATCATATCTCTACTCTTCAACTCCCCGCCCATGTCCAAAACGACGAGCTTGCCCAACGATTCCGAAGCGAGAAGTATGCAATCCGCATGAGCCGTTCAGGATTTTCTCTCCTTGTGGGTTGGCTTACGGAGGGTTTTGGAGGCGAGGCTCCTGGAGCAGGTGACGGGTTCACTGGTGATACAGGTAAACGTGGCCGCGCACAGGTCATGCGGGTGGTCAACAATCACCTTCGTTTTGACGGTAAGCACTTCGAGAACTAGAGAGCAAACTGCACTGACTTATAAATAAGTTACTTTATCTAATCCTACGACGCTCTCACCTCATGAATGGGAGGAGTCCACAGGCCTACTGGCCTCTCTCATTCCTCAGCTGCCCGGAAGCAAGGCAAATTTGATAGACCCCCAAGCCTTCAACTCGAGCAAAGGAGTCCTCAAACTAGGACCAGCTCCAATCTCTGAGGACCTGCGGGTGGAAGCAGAACGCGTTCTCAGAGATCAAGCAATGGTGGATCGGGACCCATCAGTCCAGTACGACCTTTCCTTGACTAGGGTCGTCCCTCAAGGCCTTATCGCACCCACCGAAGCGGATTTATTACCTCGTCCTCCGTCCTTCAAAACAATAGACGTCGAGCGGGAGGTTAATATTGTAAGGGATGCCAGAAAACGAATACGATTAGACCCATCCGTTCTGACCAATGTGGATCCAAACTCCCCTCAAGCAAGTGCCTTACGAGCTAGGGCGTTACCAAGCATATGTGCCTACACTCTTCACGATGTTGCAGAGGGGTGAGTACAGATATATGGAGGTTCTTCACCGTCACTGACAATCACAATCAGCGCTCCATGTTGTACATTCTCTCCTGATACCTCTCTGATGGCTGCGGGCTTTGCAGAAAGTTACATTCGCTTATGGAGTCTTAAAGGCGAAAAGCTGAAGGGCTTACGCAGCGACTTCAATTCAAAAGACGGTCGGACATGTCCTTGCTCTTGAGATTAACATCCTGAAAGACTTATTTCCCTTTCCTAGTGACCTCCCTAAATAAAATCAGAGAAAAGAAGGGCAGCACGACAAGGAAACTTATCGGTCACAGTGGCCCGGTTTATTCAGTAGCCTTCGACCCCCTCAGCGGCTCTGCTGCTCCGCCCAAGTACCTTTTATCAGCCTCTGCAGATGCTACGACGCGATTATGGTCATTAGACACGTTCACAAACGTCGTTGCATTCAGAGGCCATGAAAACCCTGTATGGGACGTCAAATGGAGTCCCATGGGGATATACTTTGCCACTGCAAGTAGGGACCGGACAGCACGGCTATGGTCTACTGATCGGACATCATGTTTGAGGATCTATGCAGGGCATCTAAGCGACGTTGATGTACGCTCCCTTAGCCTTACCTCATCCCGATGTTGCTGATCAGATATTCGTAGTGCGTACAGTTTCACCCTAACTCATTATATCTGGCTACGGGATCAAGTGACTGGACAGCACGGCTTTGGGACGTACAGCGCGGATCGACATTACGCGTGTTCATTGGACATCAAGGCGCTGTTTCATCGCTTGCGATCAGTCCAGATGGCAAGTACTTGGCTACCGCAGGTATACTCAGAGTTTCTCCGCATCCCCGTCTGGTCGCTGAGATGTTCTTTCTCATATAAATAGGTGAAGACCTTGCTATCAACCTGTGGGACTTAGGATCAGGAAAGCGTATAAAGAAGATGACGGGTCACACGTCGTCAATATACTCTCTTGCATTCAGTGCTGAGTCGTCACTGCTTGTAAGTGGCGGTGCGGACTGGACTGTCCGAACTTGGGACGTGAAAAGCGCTGGAGGGCCACGACCAAAGTCCTTGAAAAACGGCTCCATGTTAAATGGTACTCGCCATTACGGTGAAGAAGACAACTCAGAAACGTGAGCCTTGTTACTGACCTGCTAGCCCGTTCCTGCTTATCGACCTAATTCTTTTTTGATTCCTAGCGTTGACCTCTTAGCGACGTTCCCTACGAAACGAACGCCAGTTACGAATGTTCAGTTTACATCTCGCAACTTATGCCTTGTTGGAGGCGTGTATCTGTCTCCAGAAACCCGATAATACCTTGTACTTCAATAGCGTACCTAACTTCCGGAGCCTGCAACTTCAATGGCTTGTAATAATGTAGAAACAGTCTGGTAGAACTGCAAATATGTATTTATAGTGACAATTTCAGGCTACTGACGCCTCGGCACAAGGAGTCAATGTGGGGTATACGGTTGAGACAAGCAAGTTGAAGAAAAGGCTACTGCATGTCATTTCATGTGCACGATGCTAGTCGCTAGTTCGGACATAACTTAGCGGTAATACAGAACGAGAGATCGTTGGACTGGGAGGATGCCAAGCAGGAGTGTTCGCTCGTCTAGGAGTGCTGCAGAAGCTGCACTGGGACTCATCCTCCTGAGAAGCAGGCTCATAACGTGGTGTGGGTGGGGCTCTTGCAGAGTACCCTTCAAAGTTTTCAGATGTAGCAGACCAAGTCTGAGAAGACGGAACAAACTCCGGAGTAGGAGCTCTATCGGGGTAAGGGCGGTCAGCGTCTTCGTCTCCAGCTGTGGATTGGTGAAAAGAATATTCGTAACACTGGCCGTCCGGAGGTGCTGAATAGGCGGGAGGTTCCTGGGTTTCCTCGTGATATTGAATTGTGTCAACGATCGCGTCATGTCCCCCAGTCAGGTCTGTATACGAAGAATAAAAGGAGCCCTGTGATTGAGAGCCACTGAGACCATCATCACTGCCATGCCATGTTTCCTGACTGCTCTGGGAGTATGTGTAATCCGTGCTTGCTTGCGACTCATACTGATAGTCGGAATCACTGTCGTCTCTCTAATAGATGTCTTAGCCCAACTTGGCCATTGCTGAAGGGCTTCATGAATCATATACCTTGCATTCTTCCTCCTGGATATGATGGTCGTCCTTTTCTATTTCTGCTCGTTGTGCTTCCACTTCCGAAGGGTGAGAAAGTAGCCCAGCGTCAAGGTTGTAGGATGTGAGTGGCGAGCTGCGAGTGCGCATATCGGTACCAGGCGGATGTTTGTGCTTTTTGAGGAATACTACTGAAAGCGCAAGTCATCATTTTATAGGCGAAGATAGCCACTGGGATCTTGTCTGATTCACTACGCGCATCAAGAACATTGTCGGGTATACAGACACAGCACAAAAAACATTCTCCTTGGCCAGAAAGAAGAACTTTAGCGGAGGAGGCCCACGCGGTCGCAGACAATGAACGGAGGAGAAGACAAATAATTTGGGGCACGTGACAACTAATTGGCGCGATGTGAACCGTGACTTGCAGGGCAGCTCCTCCTTCACCGGTACACGCAAGGCTAAACGACCGCCATCTCTCGTCTCTCGGGAATTTTGGCTTTCTGTTCATAATCTACCGCAATTGTGAGTCTCTTTTGTCTGTCCGCAACCATGGCCACCGTTGCTGACCAAGGTCACTGACGTCCGCGTGCCCAGATGCCAGAAGAGTCCATGGATATCGACGTCGCGCTCAATGGTGCCACCTCCACCAACGATACCCATCATTCATTCACCGAGTCCCATGTGAACCAAGGTACGTCAATTCCGTTTTGTTGTGTCTTACACGAAGCTAAATTCTCATTGCGTACTCAGCGCCTCATCCTCCGACACCTACACTCCGGGACACTTCGAAGGAGTTTAAAGAGATACAGGTCAAGGTTCACGTACGCACTCCTGGCAAAGATACCTGGACATACCAAGGCAGAGGGGTCGTTACTCAGGAAGTTTCGGGCCAGTCTTCTCGTGTTGGTACGTTAATCTTCTACTTCACAGTTTGATTGACGCTCACCACTTCGTCCCTGAAGTGGTCAGAAATCTGAACAACGGGAAGATAATGACCACATTTAGCGAAGTAAAGCTTGCTGTTTTTCTGTTTCTATCTCTCCTGACTCTCTCGCAAGTCCACAGATCTCCAGGCGGAAAAGAGAGGCAATTTTGTGGTCATAGGTTGCATTGATGATAATGGTCGCGTCATTTCGTGGTCTCTGAATGTGAGTATCATCTCGAGGTGTCCTTTTCAATTTCTTTGCCTCCGAACACTCATTGACACCTTTCAGGCATTAAACAACTCAGAGACGCTTCGTCTGCTCGCAAGTATCGACCTAGCGTGCTATCGATGCAAACAGGCAGTTGTAGACCCACGCTCGCATACCAGGTCAAAGAGGAAGATCGAAAGGCTCATTAAGGATGACAGGCGAAAACGACATCGTCGCCGAAAAGAACAGGAGGCCATGATAGACGCGTTTGCTCGGCAAAATTTGAGCACCGAACCCTCACCACAAGAATCTGATTCAGCTGGTCCTCCTGTCGAATCATGAGAATAACGTTTAGGATATACTTGAACGCGAAGGATTAGTCTGCTCAGAAGTCTTCTTGCTGCTGTAACTTAAACTCTCTGTTGTGTTGTATCTCTCCTAGATATAAGCCTTTGCTGTCTTTGCTCGTATATTGTGGACAATGCATATGTTTTGATAAAGGCCTCCTTGGCAATGCGGCAACTCGCTTTCGAGCAAATCTAGATGGATAACCTAATAGCACGAGCTCAGGTCCTCAGGAATAGATGGATGTAGAGAGGGTCCTAAAGGTGTTCACTCCCGTGTCTCTGTATCTCACTTACTTAATTCACAGAATGAATGTCAGAGCTGTCAGGGTTTAAGTTGCCTCCCGTGAAAGTGCATAACTGGCCACCTGCAGAAACCAGCGTAAGGAGACAGGACATAAACAAGTGTTGCATTAGCAAAATCAAGACGGGTATCGAATTCGATGGCGTGATGGATGCAAGGATATTCCACGCTTTATAGTAGAACGGGCTCCAAAAGCAGGGGGAAATACACGATTGACAGCTGATGTAGAGTAATAATACGAAAACACATGCCACACGCAAATCCTAGCGTTGTCAAACAAAGATAGCTGGTTTGAGGGACCGAAGGGAGAAGGGGAAAATAGATAGTCATCATGAGGGATATCGAGAACCACTGGCGTGCGGATGACCTGCATCTGGCGGTGGTTGAGAAGGATCCCAGGCATCTGGGGGAGGACCGCGCCTCTCGGAGTACTGCGGAGGAAGCTCGACAATACCGTTCTCGTCTGGAGGCATAGCGTCTTCGACATCGGTGTGAAGAATGAATCGCGTCGGAGGAGCATACCTTGCAGCGTTGGCAGCCAAAGCTGCCTTCCGCTGTGAAGGTGTCATTGAATCCCTTGAGGACGACGAGTCATCTCTGCTCTGTGTGGCCAGGGACTCGAATTCAGTCCCAGGCACCATGGGCGGTGCGGATGTATTGAAAGGGTCGGGTGGAGGATAGGGCTGCCGTGAAGCATACCCCGGTGCAGGCGGTGGGGGCTGATACGTGTCCCTAGTCTGGTAGCTTGCTTCTGAACGCTGGTATGGGAGATATGTGCTCGTCATCGAATCCCTTGAAGATGAGGATTGGTGTCTGCCCTGTGGAGCAAGAGACTCGGATTCGGCTCTAGGCACCATGGATGGTGAAGAAGCGTCAAAAGGATTAGGTGGAGGAAACACCTGACGAGGGGGATACCCTTGTGATTGCGGGGTTGTCTGGTATGTGTTGGCCTCGGAAGGCTGATATGAAACTGCTTGATATCCATCCCTTGTCTGGTAACTTGACTCGGACGGCTGGTATGGCACGGAATATTGACTGCGACTGTCGTATTGAGACGGAGCTGCGTCGAGGAAAGGGTTTGAGGCTGTCGCTACAGATGAAGGAGGAGGGTAGGCTCCATATGGAACATTGCCTGCTGAAGGATAACCCGGGGGAGGTGCATTGACGTTCATAGGTGGTTGATATGGAGGGTCTATTCCGGGTCCTCCCAGACGTGAGTGGCGCCTGGTTTGTCCGCTGGCATCCTGTCTTTTCTTGAGGAAGAACAGGCCAAGTGTGATAACGACCGCTAAGAATAACAAGCCACCGATGACAGTGCCTGCAATAGCTCCGATGGAAACACCTGAGTGTGAGGGAGTAGAGGGAGTAGGAGACGCGCTTGAAGAAGCGGATGGACTGGAGGAAGATGTCGCAGAAGGTGACGGAGGACCACCAGTCGACGTCGGAGAATTGGCATTCAGGCAACTGCTGTCGTCAGAGGTACCCACGAATTTCACATCCGAGCTGCCACCCTGACGGCCCTTGGAATCGGTCATGAAGAAGATGAGAGACGTTCCACGGGCCACATTGGCATTCCAGGTGAAAGAAGCTGGACCGGTCGGGGGATTCAAGGTGAATACAGTTCCTCCCGGAATGATGGCCTAGAAAGATTAGTTTAACGGAGGAATGGCTGGTCATGATCAACAAGTACTCACACCTATCGTCACCGGCTGAACAGCACCATCATACCCATTGAAGACGTAGGGTCTAAGAAGATGTTTCTAAGTAAAGCGTCTATACGAACAGAAAGGAACTTGCCTGCATTGTTGAAGGGCAGTGTTGAGTTGAAATGAGAAGTCAACGCCTGTAAGGACTTGTTTTAGAGACTTCAATGTCTGAACTTGTGATACTGACTCGTATGCGTATTGCATGAGCCTCCTTTTGACGGTCCGACGGTCAAAATATCGCTCGCCACTGCCGAATTAAAACCTGATGCATCCGACATCACGAAAACAACTTGAGACCCATTTGCTACTGGCAACTGAAAGGAGTACGATCCAGCCCCGTTATTGAAGGCAGAGGAGGGTATTGATATGTTGACAGGTGCCCCAAAAACCTAAGGGTGATTGGTCTCAGTCGAGTATCCTCATGTTGCTTTGATGAAAAAAATGTACCGGAACAACAAGGAGCTGGAAAGGTGGGTTTCCTCCTGGAAAAGAAGGGTCAGAAGCTGCAGCTATGGGCTTGAAAACGAAGACTTGCCATTCCATGTGAGGGGGATATTACCGCACTCGGATAATGTGCCAAAAGAGTAAGTGAAAGCAAGCGAAAAGGACACGCAATAATAAAGAGAGAAAACAGAGACGAAAATACGAAAAAGAGCGGACATTTGAAGAAGAGAACGTGAAATAAATGAGTGGACCTGTGAACGAGCGAATGGTGACCAGAGGAGTAAAGACTGCTTTAGAGACGACGATCAAATTCACGAAGCTGCTTACGTAACAACCTACTTAATTTAACGCGCTTCAACCTCGAGCTCCTGTCCCACGCTTTGCTCCTGTATACACATGAATGCATGACATTCCACAGCATGGTTGCTATCATATACCACACACAATACACAGCCCGAGGCCACCAATTTTTCTGACAAGCAAATGTAAAGAAGGCACTAAAAAGAACCGATCTGCGAGTCTACAGATGGTCGAGTCTGACCAGGGGAGAACTACGAGTCTAATGGCAAGGAATATGCCAGGGGGCGCATTCGACGGTCTCATGGCGTCCATCCATGATTCCATATCATTATGTCCTGTTTGAGCTTATAATAAAGATGTGTGCCTTCGGCGACAAAAAACTCATTGTGTCAATCCGACTCAAGATCCTTCGATGACCAAAGGGATTACATCGTGACCTGAAAAGTCCTTGGTCTGACGAGATGTATTAGAGATCGGACTGAACGCGGCAATTCTCGATTATTGCCTTCTTTTCGCGGCCGCTCTGCCCTGAGAATGGCTGCCCTGTGCGAATGGCGTGTCTTGTAACAGGTGCATTGCGAAACAGGTCATCAACATCAGCGATATCGGTGTCATCAAGCGCCGAAGGACTAGACCTGAGGTTGAAGTCATCGTTTGTATATATCAAGAGAGGATTGGTTTCCATATCTGAATTATCGCCCCAGATACTGGCTGACTCGTCAGGGGAGATTTCTAGACTTATGTTGCTTTCGGAAACTTCGCTCAGTGCAGTACTGGCCATAGCGAGTGAACGTCCGCAAGAAAAGGAATAGCCAAGGAAGTTAGGAGGGCCATGGCCATTCAAGTTGTAGTCGGAAGATAGAGGCTGCCGAGCAGGAAATCGATAAGTGGAAGTGCCTAGTGCTTCACCAGATCTTGTCAAGGACGGCCTCTTGTTTGAGGATTGGGAAAAGTCCAGGGGCTCAATGAAGATAGACGAAGTCTTTGATGAGGGACGGCAAGGCGCCACATCAGCACTTGGAAAGAACCCCAATCTTCGAAGGGAAGGATTTCGGATAGAAATGTCAACGCAGGCTTGGGAAGCGAATGCTGGTCGAACCACCAGAGACTGAATAGCAGGCACCATAATTTACAAGGCTCAGAATAACACCTGGAATGACTTACGGATCTGCGTACTGACGTGCTGGGCAAGGAAGGCATCGTAGCGTTGTTCAATTTTGGACAAACGGACGCATTAGACAAAAATTGAGGTGCATCTTTACCTCCCCAGGATGTGTCTGGCGTCTCAGACTCTAGTGAGTCCTCCAGACTGATAATAGAGGAGGGCTCAAGCGAAGTAGCGTTCAGATCCTCCAAAGGAAACAGCCTTGACAGCATACGTTCAAGTGAAGAAAGATCGCTGGTCGATGTTGCTGGGCACGATCCAGAGGAAGAAATGTCAGGCGTAGGAGTCGTACTAGCTGGCGGGAGCTCCCTGCCAGATTCCTGGAAGATCATATTCTCTTCGATAGACGTGGTGGTAGAAATGGCTGGCACCGGAGTGTGGGGGACGCCTTGATGGCGGGGAACATCAGACCCAGAAGACGCCAGATAATCGCCGGGCCCTTCAGATCTGAAAGACAGGGGGAAGATAAGGTGGAGTCAATAGGCGTCAGCGAAAGGCGAGGAAAGAAGTGATGATCACCCTTCTTCCATGACGTTTCTCTGGGCAAGAAGCTTTGCTAATCTTCTAGCCTGAACGCGCCTTCGATTCTTTTCCCATTTCCTCCTGGCCTGTTCGAGTTGGAAGGCAGAAACCTTTGGGCGTTTGTAGCGTCTTCTCATTGCTCTGCGAGGAAGGAATCCTGGTGTGCTCAAAATTCACGAAGGGCGACGGGAGACGGATCCGCAAGTCGGGCGATATCCTTGGCTCTTTATCAGCTAGTATAGGTGAATCGGTTCTCAAGGGTTCGGCCTGATTTTGATTACGGCGGGCACCAGACGACTTGCGCAAGAGACCCCTTTGTGAGCACCTATTGAAGTAACGAATTGAAGGGGCGTTCGGCAAATTCCGAGTACGCGTAGACGCCTTTTAGACGCCCGTGCGACCACTGCGCGATCTGTAGCAAATATATGGAAAGGCAGCAAGTAATACGAGACGTCCAGAATGACAAAAAAACAAACTTATATAATTCATTTATAGATCTAATCAACATCCGTTAGAACCGTGCCTCAACTGCGTAAATTTCGCATAGATAAAAATATTCCCCTCCGCGGAAGGCGCAAGTAGATTAAATTGCATCGGGCCAAATTTGTTTGGCCGTTTCCACTAGAAGGGAGAGTTTCTTGATTTCGTCCTAAATGAAACGAAGTGAGCAAGGTTCAAGCTCAAACGATCTTATTCACCTCTTCGGTGACCGGGTTACCCTCCCACACGGAAGCGAACCCGCACTGCGCGCTGATACAGAGCCTGCATGGTTCATGAGGAACGAATCGAGAGCTGGTAGAAGCGGCTACTCACTGGTTCAACGCAGCTTCCCTAGAACGCCTCGGCTCTGCTTGACAGAGGACTTCTACTGCTTCCTCGACACGAGCCTTGAGTTCATCTACGGTCTCCAACTGGCATCGTGTGAGCCTCGGTGAGCAAACCCACATTATGAAAAGGTTACCTTGGGGTTCTTCGTGGTTACAAGCCCAAGGACGGCAACCTTGTTAAGAGGAAGGTGCCTTAGTGGCGCAAAGTCTCCTGCGCGATCCGTATCGTATTCAAGCTATCGGGCGTAGAGTAATGATATGAAAGGATCGAAAACAGCGGAAGGGCTTACATAGAAAACGTCGACATCGAGCGTATTGAAAAGTTTGATTGCTATCCTATCGTACCCGCCTTCCGTAAAGTGAACCCCTCCCTAGAGGCAAAAAATGATGAGAGATGGACTTCGGGAATTGGCAAATGCGACCGACCTTGTAGTTGCCGCGGCACATGTGGACACTCACGGTCAAGTCAGAAGGGCGACCTTCAGTGACGACGTTGATGGCGCGAATGTATGTATCCAGGAGTGCTTCGTGGTCGACGGCTGCCTTTTCCATTCCTGAGATCATGAATTCGCTGCAGAAATAACAGAAAGTAGGATCATCGATCTGAATATGACCTGTAAGGGTAGAAGGCATGGAAGTCAGAACCTGTTCCGAATAGTGCGTGGCTCGATACTGACGACACCCCAAGCTGTACAATTCCTGGATTTCTTCCCGATAGGCCTTCCCAAGATCGTCAAAAAATTCGTCTGCGTATCGGGATCAGCACCGGAGCATTATTGTTCATTTGAGTAAATGAGACGTACCGTCGTTCTTGTACACAGATAGATCATAACTTTCGTCAGAGCCATGACGCTGATGGAACCACGACGGCGAGCACATTGTGATCTTTATATATTTAACGTCCTAACATGCCAGATATACTATATTCAGTTCCTGTTCACAAGATGTCAAGACGTCAAGCTTACCTCCGGAGGGACAACAGACTTTAAATACTTGAAGTCATCCACGTAGAAGGGTTTAGTGCGTCTAATTTTTCCCTTTGAGGTGTGAAAAACCAACTTCCATATTTCTGGATGGCCCAGGGAAGCGACTTACAGTACAATAGATAGTCTCCGACTCCTGGATCCCTGCAGCGTACATGAAAGCAACATGGGGGATATACGGCTGTAAAGACACGCGTTCAGCAAAAGGAGTTGGAGACTCAATTCAATCGGAAATTACTTTGAAAGTGGAGATAGGTCCTATTCAATGATAAGCGAGTTCGCACAGGCCCTGGGACGAAAGCGAAGTATTAAGGACTCACGATTGGGAATGAGTGTCATGCCTTCTAATTTTTCGAATACACCTTCAAAGAATAACTCCCTAACGAGAAGAGGTACTGGTCAGACGATTGAATGGCCAATGTAGTGGACACCGACCTGCGCATTTCGCCATCGGTTATAGTCCTGATACCCAGGTCTCGCTGAAGTTTAACGACGTGCTTGATGGCTTCGTCTTCCAAAGGCTTTAGATCATCCTTAGTGCACTTTCCAGACTCCAGGTCCCGGCGCTTCTCATACAATGCCCTTGTCCGAATGAGCGAGCCAACGTGCTCTGCACGAAAAGGAGGTCTGAGATGAAGGGAGGAGGACATTGGATAGCCAAAAGCAAGAAGTGGAATAGCTATAAGATAGAATGGAGCGGAATGCACGAAATTCTGCCGAGCTACTTATATCACGAAAACAAGCGAAATTAGATGAGGACGTAATGTGATACCGAGGAACCTGAGAGCAATTTTGAGTCGGACCCGCAGGGTTAATTGGAATGGACGATGAAATCGTGCGTCCGTTCTCTTGTCGTGGACACAAGCACAGAGCCCTGACATAGTTTAACCTTTTTTGCGCAATCAACGAGGGAGAGAAAATATCGGGAGAGAATTCCGCTCAATCGGTAAAAGACGTCAGATGTCAATTGTCGTGGGGGAAGTGGAAAAAAAGTGCGATATAAAGTGGAAATGGAACCCCGGGATGCACTCGGCAAGAACTAAGCGGGAGTTACGCTTACATCGTGCAGAGCGTGTGGCACGACCAGGAAGATACGAGCCGAAGATTGCATTGTAGGCTCGAGATTCGAAGCGGCACAAGAGAAGACGAGAAGGAGGTAAGATCCTTCCAAAAAGGGGCAGCAGCGCACGTCTGGAAAAGAGGGGCCCAAACGGAGTTTGAGAGAAGATGCAGCGAGATGCGCGACTGAATCTCAAGCGACCTTTCGGTGACGCATGTAGCGGAGGCTGTTGCCCATGCACCTACCGTGTCATGCCTCTGTACACATGTCTGTAGGGATCGAGGCCCTTGGCTTTTTGCTAGCTCAACTCGAGCTCGAATTCACGCCAGATTGGAAAAGCTTTGAAAGGAGATATTGTCATCGGGCGTAGGGTCGCTGTCTTCCAAGGGAAAAAGGGAGGCCATGATGCATGAATTTTCTGAAGATCAAACGCTGTCCAACGAACTCTCGTAACCAGCCACGCGCGTGTTATGTAAGCAGGCGTGGAAAAGGAGGGGCAGAGCGTGGTTTCCTTCAGGTTAGGGTTTACTCGGGAGTTGCCGGTGGTGCTATGCAGTTGTATCAAGCCACCCTTCTCGATTGGGTACGTGACTAGTGGACTATTGGCATCGGCCTCCTCGACGACTTCAAGACACAAGGTACGTCGGTCTGCACGACGTCCAGACCCTTTGGGCTCATTTCCATCCCTGTCTACAGACTAAGACATGGGTTTCGCCCACAACAACGGTGAGCATCTCATTCTGAACCTCTGCTGGCACATTTTTTCTCAACTTTAACCTGCAGTCCTCCACGCCAACCACTTCCGGAAGGACTGGCAGCGCCGTGTCCGCACCTGGTTCAACCAACCAGGACGCAAGCTCCGCAGACGCAACGCCCGCAAGACCAAGGCTGCCACCCTCGGCGTGCGCCCCCTCAACCTCCTCCGCCCCGCTGTCCGTGCCCAAACCGTTCGCTACAACCGCAAAGTCCGTGAGGGTCGTGGATTCACCCTCCTGGAGCTCAAGGAGGCCGGCATTGGAAGGAAAGAGGCGAGGGGCATCGGTATCGTTGTTGACCACCGAAGGAGGAATCTGAGCGCGGAGGGCAAGGAACTGAATGTGGAGCGATTGAAGGCCTATAAGTCTCGTCTGATCGTCTTCCCCCGCAAGGCTGGCAAGGCCAAGAAGGGTGATTCATCTGTGCGTATTCGAGACAAGGATTGTTGTTGGGTGAAACTGAATACTTGTGGTATTAGGCTGAAGACCTCAAGGCTGCTACCACCCGTGCCGCTATCCCCCTCCCCGAAGGCATCCCCGCCGAAGCCCCCCGCAAAATCACCTCCGAGGAACGCGAGTTCCAAGCTTTCAGGACTCTCCGTATTGCTCGTGCCAACCAAAGACACGAGGGTGCCCGCAAGGCCCGCGCCGCCAAGGTACATATTTCTCTTATTCACATGCATTTAGCGTCTAATCCATTCTCTACAGAAAGAGGAGGAGGAAGCCGCAAAGAAGAAGTAAATTTGCTCGCACTACTCCTACTTTTTTGTCCATCTTTTACGTTCATATACACCTACCTCCGAGGCCTCACAAAATTCCGGGCGGAAATGCAGGTTCCGCTCTCTTGTTCTGTATGCCATATGCAGCCACGAATATGAACATGCTTGACTTCAGCAATATGATGACTGTGGCTCTAGATGCAGTACGGCAATCATTAGAAATTTTTCATTCATTTCCTTGTTCTTGAAGTGGTATTGCAAGGCATTTGATCTGTGAATTCATTTTTGCACCGTCGCTCGCGGACTTCTGAATGGTTAGCAGTGCCTAGATCTGAGCCAGCATTTTGACTTATACGAGCATCGCCATGGTTGTCTCTGAACGGTATAGACTGCCTGCATGCGCTACCGAGTGCGTCATGAGCATTTAGCTGACAGCTTATAGCATTTAGAGTTGCGGCGATCGACTATCTAGGTATAAGGATATCTAAATTGCGCACTGTCCATACCAGGGCTTGTCTAAATCCCGACGGGCAGTGAAAAGTCTAGTCAATGGGATTGAATGCCAAACCGTGCATCCGAAGCCTTGATCCTCTTCTCCACAGCCTCTTTGGCCTCCACCTTGGCCACCTTGCCCATAATCTTCACCTGCTCCGCGACGTGCCTCAGCGTGCCCAGCACCTCGTGATTCCCGTCGATGAACCCAAACTCGGCATACGTCAGCCCCTCCTCCTTGGCGAACTGCTTCACCAGTTCGCTCGCGCGGCGCAGATTGTGCCGGGGCAGGCGCGGGAAGAGGTGGTGCGTGACTTGCAGATGGAGGCCGCCGTGGATGAACTCGACGGAAGGATCACAGATGACGTCGGTCGTAGTGCGCATCTGCCGGTGCGGGAACGACTCGACGGGGCCTAGGTCCCCTGTGGGCATGCTGAAGTGGGACAGTACGATCTGTTGATTGGAAGATGGGATGAACGGGTCAGTTCACGGGATTGCTGAATTTGCAAAGAGCACGGGAAATAGGAAATAGGGGAGGTAAAAGGTAATCACCTGGATGTGCAGTGGGCTGGTGACCATATGACTGACGAGGAGGTACGCCAAAGCCATCTGCCAGGAGCCACACCCATACAAAACACGACCGAACCAGCACCAGAAGAAGACGATGCCGGTAACTTCAAGACGCCAGGCCCAGTTCCCGCCTCGGGCGCGTTTGGTATCGAAGGCTTTTTGGTATAAGAAGGCGTACGAGTTGGCGTAGAGGTTGAAGCGCGCAAAGGCCATGACGATGTAGAAGAGCTTGTGTTGGACGGAGAGGAGGGCTTTTGCTGCAAAGTCCAGTTTCATGGTGCGTTTGTAGTATGAGGACCATAGGGAATCGAGGAATGCTGGTGATATGGCGAAGAAAGGTATATGTTCGATATCGGGGTCACTGTTTTTTACTGTGAGTGATCGGCTGTAAGTTCAAGAGAAAATGACTTACTGAGATGGATGATTCGTGACGACTGGCCAAATTCTGAGTGAGTAGAAGTCATTATGAAAGTATGTGACTTACGATGATGGACATTGTGGTTCTATTTTGGACAGGAGTGAGATGTTCGTGAAAATGTATAGATGGTATTGGACTTACATTCACCCACCAACCTATGCTTAGACCGCCAATAAAGTCAGCAATGATGGTTGCAATAATGCGATCGGCGGTCCAGTTGTGGGTCACACCCATATGGCCTAGATCATGCGCAGTGAAGACCAGTTGATGCCAGAATAGGCCTAGAAAAACTGCGCTTGTGATGAGCCAGTTGTGGACGTAGGCGTACGCAGCAAGAGATGCGAGGAGGGTATAACGGAGGACTTCGGGACCATAGCCAGTGATATAGCGCGTCTTGTACAGCCCAGCGTCAATGATACGCTTATGCAGCTCCCTGTAGGCTTTCGATAGTCTGGCTTGCTGTTTCAAAGACAGGGGACTGGGTGGCAGCTGAATGCTGGCTAGTGTAGGAGCAGAGGAAGCCGACGCAGCCTTGTCATTTGCAACAAGCAAGACAGACGACGACGGGAAGAACTTGGAGTCTTGCATGGGCTTGGCAAAGACCTCCGCTGCCTCCTTGTACCATTCAAGCTTGCCAGAGGGGCCCTGCTTGCGGACCCAGCCTGTCGAAATGGGTGGCAGGAAGGGCTCCCATATGCCGTCCTTTAGTTCGACGCGTCCGACGGAATACCTGGGTATTAGATTGAGGGTATCGGGCTGGTGATTAGCCTCTATTTCATCCGTGGCGTCACGACCGACAAAGTGGAGAAGAGCGAGAGAGCCGCCGGGGTGCGCATCGAGCCATTTTTGGGGTATGCTGAGGAGATGGCCGTGGTATACGATGAGGGTGTCTCCGCTGAGGATGCGGGCGGCAACCTGGTCCCTAGTCCAGAGGGTGGTGGTCATTTGAGAGGATTGCCTAATTGGCTACAAGATAAACAGCGGCCAAATATTGGTCAGCTCCTCTCTGTGTCTGCTACACCCATGGCGGCGACTCAGACCGTCAATCTCGTGGCCCCCTCCCGCCTCCGCTCCTCCTCCGATCCCTTTTTAGATCCCTCGCCCCGTTCCACCCACCACCACCGTCCTGCGCCCCCGCCTCCTCCAAAGCCCGCAAAGATGCCCTCTGCTGTGCCCCCCAACAGCAACGCTGATATCACCCAAGCCGTCCGCGATACGGTTACCCTCAAGAACGACGCCCGTACCAGGCCCTCGCGCAGCCAGAGCACCGTGTATGTGCTTGCCACTAACCCCACTGCTCTTGCTGATTATTTTTGGCAGGCCTCCCACCAGTGTCTCAACACGCCCACCGGGCAAGCGATCCCAATCAGAAGACTCCAACATCGTCGAGAAGCCACGCACCTCCAAGGACAAGCCTCGCAGCAAGAAGGGCTCGCAGCATGCAGACGTAATCGACCGACTCGACTACACCAGCGTTGGCCCCAGTATGTGCCCCCATCTCGCGATAACAGCATTATCAACTGATTAAAATAAAATTCCAGTGTTTCATCACGATGGTCCGTTTGATGCCTGCGCCCCCTCCCGGAACAAGCACCGTAGCAAAGCTCCCATGTACGCTTGGGCCCCAGACGACCTCTCCTCCCCAGCCTACGGCGACAGCGCCTATCCGTCCCCAAACGCCTACAAGGCTTTCACCAACGATTATCCCGAACCTCCGAAAAGGAAAGTTGACGCCATAGCCGAGGCATGGGGCATACACGAGCCTGAGCCCTTTGAGGAATTTTTCGCAGGAGGAGGGTCCGGGCGACCCGACGGCGACACGCCTGCCAGCTCAATCTACAACGGCAAGGATTCACACCAGCCCACCAACGCTACTTCACGCAGTGGGGCTCAATCACGACGCGCCAAGGATTCCCGTGATTCCCGGGAAGCTGACCGGCCCCGTATCGCCGCCCGCCGATCCATCGTTCCGCCTCCCCAGCCAATCTTTGTCGGTGAATCAGCGGAAGTCGAGCCCCCTATGGGGTCTCCTCCGGCTTCCGCCTCGGGTCATCCCAAACGGTCCAAGTCTCTCATGCAGCGCATCCGCAAGATGAGGGACGCTCCTAACGTGCCCGTATCGTCCGATTATGAACAAAACCCTCCTGCGTCCCCTTCGTCTCCCACAGAACCCATGAATAGCTCGCGACCGACGCACCGACCGCAAAACTCGTTTTTGGGTCGTTTCGGCGGTAATGCGAGCCGCAACCCACCACCTGTGGCGGAGAAGCCGGAGCCGTTCGTCTTGATTGAAGCCAGCAACAACACCAACAAGGAACTACCAGCGCCGCCCCCTGTCCAAGAGACACAATCTGCTGATGAGGGCTACTTCGATGGACCCGTTAATGGCGGCCCATCGTCTCCAGGAGGTGGCTTGGGGCGCAAGACCAGCCTCATGAAGAAGGTCGGCCGGGTGGTACGGGGCACTAAATAAATCTTTTCCCTTCACCCAGGTCCAGACTTTGGGCAACCCCGCTTCTCATCCTCTGCGATCATGATCATGTCGATCTCTTCGGTCCCTCCTGGTCTATATTCGCTCACGCCGTTCTCACCGAAACTCACGCTGTTCCTCTCGTGTATCTCTCGTTGTATTTAACTCGGAATCGTCATCTCCCTACCACACCATTAGTTTCTCGGACCTTAACATTCCTTTTTAGTTAGGCCTTTTACTCAACTGACCTAGTTTGAAGCCATGACTTCGTTTCTATTCCTTCTCTCTTTCATTTCACTTCGACGATGACGTTCCGCGAATTGATCTAGTTCGTTCCTTTCCATGCCATGTTTCCCTACAGTGGTCTTTGCAGATTTTGGAGGATAGACTGTATAAACAAATGGCTCGATTATACCATCTTGTACAAGACCGTAGGCACATATTGTACTTGTTCTTATTACCTTTCCTCCGTAGTACTCTCCTTTAACTTTCCTCTTTCCTTCAAATTACTTTCTGAATCTTTCTT